>BQNB010041263.1:0-44947 GCA_026074375.1 Tanacetum coccineum
TTGAATTGGTATTCGTTTCCACTAAACCTGTGCTAGTCTCTCAGGCTAAAAACCCCCCCATATCAATAGACAACGTATATTGCATAGGTTTAACCAGTAAATAAACTAATTAAAATACTGATAGAATATAGGATTAAATTTCCACTCTTAGTGTTCGACACCCTACTTACCGCGAAACTCCATCTTGACCGGGTACTCTGCTCGGTAAAAGTGTTGTTTTAGGTTTGTCGGCTAAATTTAAATTTAAAACTTGATAATCAAATAATTGACCCTACACGACAGCACATCAGGTTTTTGACGCCGCTGCTAGAGAGTGAAATTATTAAACCTTATTCTTATCAGTATTTCTAACCTTTAATTTAATTTAGTGTAATCTAATTATTTAAATTCTGTTCGTATTTATTTGCATTGTGTGTTTAAATTGTTTGCATTTAATTGTTTTAAATAGTATTTTGTTCTGACTGATCACCTGATACGCCGTATCCACTAGTTGGATACGACGTATCAAACCTTCTGATCAGGACAACGTATTGAGTTTCATAGTCTAAATGGCGTATCTGTTTTCCAAACAATACGGCGTATCCCGTGAACTTTATACGGCGTACTGGCATTCAATAGACCTATCCGACGTATTCAGACCAATTGAATACGGCGTATTTGTCATTTGATACAATAATAATTCGATCTTTTATATATCGTACTAACAATTCCCTCCATTTTTTAGAAAGTGGTGATTGCCCAGCATGGTACCAAGCTATGATGACACAAGGAATAGGAATAGAGAGCATAATAACTTACGGATGACCACAACTCCCAAATTAAAAATCAGTGATGAATTCTTGAAAATATTGGAGGACAATGCCTTCAATGGCATGGATGGAGGGGACATTACCGATCACATTGCAAAGGTGCTCGAAATAACTGAATGGATTAAGATGCCTGATGTGGATAAGAATGAACTGAGATTATATGTCTTCTCAAAATCACTCAGTGGAAATGCCCAAAAATGGTGGAACAATGAAATTAACGAAACAACCATTACCTGGACTAGACTGAACGATAAATTTTTTCATAAATATTACCCATTTTCCCATACTTGCAATAGCAAAATCCCCGATGACCTGGACAACGGTACGAATTACTTTGAATTTATGTATTGGGTGGCATCAAAGTTTGACAATTATAGTGAGATTGACAAAAATACCAAAAATGGGCTATGGGAAATTTATGTGAACGAACATACTAAAGGAATGATTGGTGACCTTGGTGAATACAAAGAACCATGCAAAAGGACATGTTCGGATACATTCTATAAACCCTATTTAGACGCACAGGAAGCAAAAGACATCTACGGAGTTATTAATAGGGAATACTCTCCGATACCAATCCCCGCTCACCTAGACATCGATAACCCAAACAAACTATGCAGAACCAAAGAATTCACAGTCGTACGACATTCAATAGGCAATGACGAAGAATATATTACAGTGGGTCCAAGCAAAATTAATAATGTTGAAAGAACTCCTGGCAGCATGTCTTGCATCTACCACGAACTCTTCAACAGAAAAGATCGTGGATGGACGGTAACACGTACCATATAAATGAAGTTTAATTGTTTTCTACCATTGTAGCGAGATAGAATTTGCACTTGTCTTCTAATCTTTTATACAGGACCTTGCTGAAACTATGATATGGTATAGGGGTGCTAAAGTTCTGTAAATGGTTGAAGAGCTGCTTTGAAAACTTCTATAAGATAGAATATGAAGTACTGGTAAAACTACAAGAATGCTGGTGGAAAGTGAATGTTCACGAGATCGCTCTATTTACTCGTATGGAAAATTCCAGACGGGGACCATATGCGAATATAAAAACCGAATGGGCCAACAATCCTTATCTTGACATCAACCGTACATTTGGAAGGGATTATGAAGCAACCAACACCGATTGTACTTAAGAAAATCAAGAACATAAGGGTGACCCAATTCTTGAACCATCAAACTGCAAGGTCAGGAGATTCGAGATGATGAAGTACTCATTCAACGATGACAAGGAGTACATTACCATAAAAGTGTCCGAATGCCTCAACCATTCAAAGGATAGCCTCGATTCTTATTGAGAACTTTTACGTCTCATTAATGAAGGATGGGTCGTAACAACACCAAAAGAATAATGAAGGAGAAGAAAAAGGTCGAACTTAAAGACCAGCTGAAACAAAAGTGCTTCCTGGGAGACAACCTGGTCATTTTAATTGTTTGTCGCATTTTAAATTATTTGTTGCACGAGTCTATCTTCCCAGACACTCAATACGGCGTATCGAACCCCTCAAGATACGGCGTATTGAGATGTCTGGACGTTATCAATTTTTAAAAACTTAATATTTAATTTCTAGTAATTTAATTGTTTCTACATGAACAATACGACGTATCCTAGGGTTTGGGATACGGCGTATTGATCCTTGTACAGTTGTGTGTTTAATTGTTTTCTTGTACCATTGTAGCGAGATAGAATTTGCAGTTGCCTTCTAATCTTTTATACAGGACCTTGCTGAAACTATGATATGGTATATGCTAAAAAAGACGTGTGTTGAACTTATCTGGGCATGCTAAAGCCCTAGTCAAACAATCTTTTTTGTTCAAGGACTGTCTTGGTGTAATTATCACAAGCAAAACATCAGGTAGTTTTTCGTTCTAATTCTATTCTTCCTTATTATTCATTATTTTATCTATACAACGAGGACGTTGTATAATTTTAGTGGGGGATGGAGAATTAGAACGTACTTATCTTCTTTTTTACAAAATAACATGCAATGTGCTTAAAAATAGCCAAAATTTAAAATTTTTAACATGACTTTTGTAAAAATCACTAGTTACATTACCTAGCGCACTATAACCCTTGATACATATTGTAAGAATTAAGCCTATTCCATTTCCAACTGTCTACTAAAATTCCACAAAATTATGAGTGTGCCGGTGATGTAGTGGACCTTAGAACTTGGCCTGGTATATCACTCGAGACCGCCATGATTAGTACTATGGATTTAGATGGAAGAACTTGTTCAACTGATAAATTTCTAAGATTTAACCAAATATCATACACTGTCCATTAAATTAACTTCTACTGGTTAACTCCCGTGTAACCTTGATCACTCTCATTTTTAGAGTAAAATCCCCTAGAACAACCTGTTGAGCCATTCCTTTTTTTTCTACACCATATTATATGTTTCGTTACACCTTTGCACCTTAGCCTACCGTGTAGATTAAGCCTATTTTAATCAATGTTGCTAGTTGCTTTTCGTTATTCTTTCTTTTTCTTTTTTTTTTTTTTTTTTTTTTTTTTTTTTGTGTCAAAGTTCTTGTATTTCCTGTGTCAAAGTGAAAATTTTTCTATCTCTGTAATGGTCAGGAAATTGCACAATGCAATGGGAAAAATATGAAGCTCGTAAGTTTCGAACTTTCGCGATTATGAATCATGTCCGAAGAAGAAGTTTTACAAGGAAAAGATTATCCGAATGAATTATGATAGTGAAGATGGTGAAACCAAACCGAGATTTATGATGTATGTTTGAAAAAAAATAGAAGAAAAAATAGTCGGTTCAAAAGAAGTTTATACCGAAGGAATCGCTTGGAAGGATCGATTATTCGTTGATACGTTACAAAAATCAACAATGTAAAGTCTTGTAAAAAGTGGCCGATATCACCACTTATGTAAAAGTATGTAAAGAACAGGATGTAAGGGAAGTTGATCGTTATGGGAATGCCAACTTAGGTTGTCTTTGTTATTTCTGTGATCGAGGCGTTTGTCTATATGTTCGAGTCATTGTCATGGAACGGTCGGGGAAAAGTTACTAGCAATTGTACCTTATTTGTTGGCTTAATCTATTTGTTTCGTGAATTTTACTTAACACCCATTTTACTTCCCTTTCCTAGCAACTAACCTTAGTGTCTACTCGAACGAGGACTTTTTCGAGCATGCATGTCTATTCCGTCATTACAGCCATGCATGCATGTCTCAGCTGCCTTGTTGGATGACGACTTTTGGTGAAAGTTAGAAGCTCCCTACCCTATATCATTCTTCATCCTAACCGCTGGTTAAACACGAACAGAGATGTGTTCGGATTGTATATGTCTATTCCATCGTTACGGCCATGTATATATGATACATTTGCCTTGTTGGTGTGGTACTTATAGTGAAAGATTGTTGAATGATTAACCGTAAGCCTTCTTAACCCAATTTAGCTTTTGACTTGTTCTTCTTTAGCTTTAGCGGTGGAGATGTGTATCCTTGCCAAGCCTATTATACGAAGCTAACCACGACCGAGAAATTAAGCGTACTACTTAAATGTTGCACCCTAGATTAGTTGAGTGATCTGAGTGTTTTCATTTCCATATTTCGTGAGGAGCTTGTTCATGTACATGTGATTAGAACAAAACGATGCTTAAACAAAAAATCCTCAACTCCGGTTGGGACACATTTTCATAAACCAAAACTTTTTCTAAGGTCTACTTGAGGGGACAGGAGGATTGAAGTGGGGGGATATTGATGATCATCAAATAATGTCACTTTATTATATAATTTATCCCATCTGTTTTGCCCACTTTTATATAATTATTGCATTATTTGGTACTTAATTGCTTTAAAGTTGATAATGCTGTAATTCAGGAGTGTTTTGTGAAGACACTCTAAAAGGGGCATAATTTGGAGCTAAAACAAAGACATTTGAAGATTTTTGAATTTTCACCAATACGCCGTATCCAACTAAAGAGATACGGCGTATATGCACCAAGACTTCACAAGAAAACGTGTTTGACCAACTCCCAATATGGCGTATCCATGCTGTCTACATACGCCGTATCCATGAAGATAACTATTTGAAGATACAGTAAATCAAGTAAATTGGGAATGATATCAAAGATTTATTACAAACGTAGCGCGCACTCCAAGGAATCCAGCCCAATACGTCGTATCGACCTTACTGGATACGACGTATTGAGTATTTTTCAGCAACTATAAATAGAAGACTCAAAAACGAGTTTTCAGTGTACAATATCATATTCTTTATACCATACTCACTAAAGATGAATTTTAGAAGATACGATCAGCTACCAAGGTCAAGCATTGATCACGAATCCATAGAAGACATCGTGTAATTTTTACTCTCTTAATCATTCGATTTTAAATTGTTTGATTACGCTTGTATAATTACAATGGTTGTGGGCTAATACCCTCGGGTATTAGCCATCTTAATAAAAGTTCAATGTTTGGTTTGTTTTAAAAATCGATTTCTTAATTTATCGTTGATTGTTTAAATATGCTTATCACCTCATACTTGTTTATGTGTTTGAATATGCGACCAATCATTCAACTGGGTTACTATACGGCGTATCGAGTATTTTTCAGCAACTATAAATAGAAGACTCAAAAATGAGTTTTCGGTGTGCAATATCATATTCTTTATACCATACTCAATGAAGACAAATTTTAGAGGAGAAGATCAGCCACCAAGTTCAAGCATCAATCACGAATCCATAGAAGACATCGTGTAATTATTACTCTCTTAATCGTTCATTTTTAAATTGTTTGATTACGCTTGTATAATTACAATGGTTGTGGGCTAATACCCTCGGGTATTAGCTATCTTAATGAAAGTTCAATGTTTGGTTTGTTTTAAAAATTGATTTCTTAATTTATCGTTGATTATTTAATTATGTTTATCACCTCATACTTGTTTATGTGTTTGAATATGCGACCTATCATTCAACTGGGTCTAGTGATACGGACTAAGTAATCTAGATACCGGGATAGCTCTCCATATTGTGTTTCATATGTCTGGACCAACAGGATCACAAATAACATTCTGTCTTTGTCTTTGAATTATGAGCTTAGTTGGACTGGTAGGTGACCCGTTTATGCTTTAGCAATCATGCTCTTAATTTACTAATAAAGATTAGAATAGTGGACTACCAGTATATAAAACACCGTCAAACAATAAGTGGGTAAAGTCCCGTTGGGCTAGGGTTTTAACAGGATCACCAGTACGTTAATTCTCTAAGATAGATTATAATTAAACTAAAGGATGCTTTATGCGATTGGAATAGTGGACTACCAGTATATAAAACACCGTCAAACAATAAGTGGGTAAAGTCCCGTTGGGCTAGGGTTTTAACAAGATCACCACTACTTTAATTCTCTAAGATAGATTATAATTAAACTAAAGGATGCTTTAATTCTCTAGGATGCGTTTAATTGTGACAGGATTAATCGTGTCTAGGTCTTAGGATGATGTCCCGCCTAAGTCTTGAGAATGATATGTCGCTTCAATATAAGTAAATCATTGCACTAAAACAAACAAACCAGCATTGAACCGAATTTATTAGGGCTAATATAGTTTTCTATCATTTGGCTTGTACCGCTTTTCTATCTTCTAATCTTCCTCTTTTGTGTTTATTGTATATTGAATTGGTATTTGTTTCCACCAAACATGTGCCAGTCTCTCAGGCTGAAAACCCCCATATCAATAGACAACGTATATAGCATAGGTTTAACTAGTAAATAAACTAATTAAAATACTAATAGAATATATGATTAAATTTCCACTCTTAGTGTTTGACACCCTACTTACCACGAAACTCCATCTTGACCGGGTACTCTGCTCGTTAAAAGTGTTGTTTTAGGTTTGTCGGCTAAATATAAATTTAAAACTTGATAATCAAATAATTGACCCTACACGACAGCACATCAGCTGGTAATGACTCGGCTTTTGGCATGACATCACGATAGTTTGCTTGCAGCCATGCCAGATCTGAATCCCCTTTATCTGGTCTGCCGCTCACATATCACCGTAAAATTATTTTGTTTCTTGAATAAGTATGATAGAGATGGTAGTTGGTGGAAGAATATATGACTGAAACGGAAGTGGGCATGTTAAGTGACGCATGTTTATGTCGCTGATAGGGAATTTTTTTTACGCAATTGCTAAACCATTAGGTACCATATTCAATGCAGGTTTTATATGCATGTTGTTGGATTCATATTGTTTGTTAATACGTTTTTGGACTTCTGATGTGTTTAATTGAATGTTGTTCGTGTTATGCTGCGTTAAATTGAATGTCTGCTTAAATAGTTGCTGATGCAGGTTTAGTCTTTCAAAATGTTTGTTTGTATGCACTCTGTACATTTTATGTGTTATGTTTTATTCAGTTGAGTGCCTGTTTAAGAAGTTGCTTATATATGTTTGCTTTTTCAGAATGTGGTTGCTGTTGATTGCCTTTTGCTGATGTAAGTTTAGTTTTAATCATGTGGCGTCCCGTGGTTCATTTGTTCAAAGTTTGTCGACAACCATGTCCGTGTTTTGTCATTAGGACAACTGGTGTGTAATTCATGTTTTTTGTGCAAACACACGTTTACTGTGAGTGGCATTCAAGCTGGTTTAATACATGTAAAAAATTGAGGGTCAAATGGTTTTTGTCAAGGCTTTGTTGATATTACCTTGCATTTTTGTTGCTTTTATGTGACTTCTAAAGCGACATGTGACTTGGTAGGGCATAACAGCATTATCTGTGCAGCTATTACATATCTTTTGGTATCTGATTGTTTAGATACGAAATATACACACGTGCGATAAAATCCTTATTATGTAGTTCGACTCATAAGGCGATGATGAATAGAAGTGGCTTCATTAGAAGATAATGAATTCTGTTGCTTTGCTAGGCAACCGATGATATATGCAGCTGTGGCGGACTTCAATTTTCTCAAAACCTTTGCCTCTTATCTTAGCCTTTCAAGTTTAGCTATTACAATATACGAAGCAACATGAATACTAATTACACAGCTTTTATGCGTAGCGACTGATTTACATTGTTTGTTGCTGAAGTTGTTGTATTACTAATGCTTGTGCCCCACGGTTGTGTCAACGGTCTGCATTTGAATGCTAATTACACAGTTTCTATGCATGCTTATTGATTTACGTTTTTTGTTATTGGAATTGCCTATGCTATATATGTTGTTACGCCATGCTTGGGGTAAGAGTCTGTCACTGTCATGCGCGCTGACGTTAAGAATATACCTTCTAATTAGGCACACATGAGAGTGACAAAACCCTTATCATTTAGTTGGGTCTAACACTATATTTACTAATCATTGTTTATGTCTTATGTCTCACCAGATTAACGTTGGCTTGATGTGGCAGAATTGAATACGAGTGGTTTTAATAAAAAACGTATAACTCTATGATTTGGCGAGATAGCCTATTAGGTATGCAGCCATGATCGAGATACACTTTTCAAAAACCTAAACCTCTACTCTGAGTCAATCTGCCTTACTGCCTGTCAATTGTTACACCATGTTGGGTATCGCCCAGCCTTATCTTGATGTGGATTATAACAACAACGGCTAGAATACCTTTTTATCCAGTTCGAGCATGACAACTGTAAGCTTAACTTTGTTTTTTGTTTACCTCTTGGGAATAAGATTAGCTATCTGTCTTTGTTGACACCCCTAGCTTCCATGTCAGAAGTCAACAAAATCAACTCAAAAATAGAAATTATATCTCTTTGGTTGTTGAATTCTTACTTGGAGCTAGGAATGATCTTCAGAGTATGCTAAGGGTTTTGGTACTTTTACGCATGCTTTGATGTAGAAAAATGACTTCTAATTCAGCATACGTGACAGTCACAAAATCCTTGGCGTATATTCTGATTCTATATTATGCTTAGTAACCATATCTCAATAAGGCAATGATGAATATGAGCAGTCTGAACAAAATGCGTAAAAGCGCATAACTTGGCTACGCAACCTATTAGGTGTGCAACCATGACAGACTTACAAAATCTCTTTTCTGAGCTAATAGATTATTTCGTATGATTTTTTTTATAGTTATTTAATAATGATGCGGCAGTGACGGTTATAGCCATAAATGGATTTGTGTTTAGATACGTTGTCTTCGTGTTACACCGAAAATAGATAGAAGACGTCGTGTCGCTAAATAGTATCGCTATCTCTTCTTCTAAATTTTTGTTCATACACCGACTATGAGTATCAAAACAAAAAATATGCTTGTGACTGTCACCACCACTGCCGCCTCAAATCATGAGCAGTTTCAATGAAATTCGTTAAAGTCTATACCTTGCCTACAGTAATCTGAATTGATGTTCTACGAATATCATGCTACCTTAACGAGGCAATGATGATTTGCAAATCTTAGCCTTATATCTATTTTAAAAATACTTTCACATTCTCCCGATATGTTCATTTAACTGTGATATCATTACTATTTAATCTAGCAAAAGGCCTTGATCATAGGTAGAATTTGTTTCAACAAAGAAGGATGTGCAACCGAAGAGAATGCCGTGACAAATAATTATGTACGAACTATTTTTCTCCATAGCCTCTTTGGTTCCCCATCTTTCTTTGCACATGTCCATCCTATTACTGATCAACGCCTCTTATGGCAGGTTTGATTATTGTGGTTGTTAAAGTTGAACCGTAACTTGGCGACGCATCACTTCATTGTGTTTGCAGCCATTACGGGTGAAATTTTGTTCATTATGCCTATGTCGATCTTCAATTGCACTTGCTTATTTGACCCGTATCTTGGCATATAATCGCTAAATTTTGTTTGCAGCCATGGCGGGTTTGATTATTGTGTTGATTCAAATTTGACACATATCTTGGTGGGGCATCACTTCATTGTGTTTGCAGCCACTACGAGTTAAATTTTGTTTCTTATGACTTTGATGCTTTATGATGTGTGTTAATTCTTGAGCAGCTTATCAGTATCTAGAACATCAAGTATGATATAATACACGCAGATAAGTGATGTGCGGTTGTCATAAAGACTTCAACACGAAGTTTTACAACTCCCTAGGCAGCGGACCTAATTGTTGTAGTAGTAGTATAGGTAAGACTCGGGGGTTGTTATTGTTCTCTAGGGGAATAGGTTGGGAAGGTTCGAACAGAATCGAACAGAGGTCTACGGAGTTAAGAGAAGATTCTTTTTGTATTTTTATTTTATAGAAAGCAGTAAAAATCACTGGTTTAAGAGGTTGGTTTGATTAACTAAATTAAACTAAATATAATCTAATCTACTGGTGATAACTTTAAGATAAAAAGATGTATTTACTTAATCATGCACTACTCCTTAGATTGCTTCTCCTAATCTTGTTGCTTTGTCACACTTGTGATGATATGTGTAAGTATTTCCTAAGTCATGAACGAATTACACGAACTCGTCGTCTATTTAATATTCCGTTAAGGCAACGCACAAGTAAGGTAGTATGAAGACTATTACAAGGCCCCTAAGAGTATATTAAATGCAATTGAAATATCTTAAGAGTGATCAACCATATTAGGGGTAAGGTAGTATAAAGATAGTTACCAATGGTATCCTTTCTACACACTTATGTTTCCCTAGACGTCTATGCCAATTTAATATCTTATAGCTAGTTTTCTAAAGCCTAACACGCTCATCCATCACAAGAAGCAACATTAAAATGATCTACAATCTAAGTTTCATACAATCATAAGTAAATACAAAGGAGGGTTTAGCCTAGCATGTTATAAAGAAAGCAAGAACATAAATTAATAAAACAACACACAAATATATTGAATGATTAATGATACACAATCTTACTTGATTAAAACATGGATGAAGGTCAGTTACAATAGGGTTTTGAGGCCCTAAAGATGGCCTAAAAGCTGCTAGAATGATTAGGGTTAGTCTCCTAAAAGTTATACAAAGTTACACACTTAAAACCCTAAAATAGGTTTTGTAATTATAGGAAAAACGCTGCGACGGCGTCAAGTAATGGTCACGACGCCGTCACCATGTCGAATCTTCTAGATCTGATTTAAGTCTATTGCGTCCTGACGCCGTTGTTAAATCCTCGACGCCGTCACTAGAAAGATCACGACGGCGTCCCTTTATGCTTGTGACGCCGTCTCCACGGTCTGTTTGCATCATTCTTCAAGAGATTTTGGTGTAGGTCCGTAGTCTTGTCCGTTTCTTCTCCAAATGAGCCCAAGTCACGTGTATTTCCTCCAAATGTCATCCAAGTGCTAAGAACCAGAAAACAAACGATTAAGCACATAATCTGGGCATATTTTCATGATTTAGAGGGTTAAATGAGCCCGAAAAAGTGTATAAAATAACACCTCATCAAATACCCCTACACTTGGGATTTGCTTATCCTTAAACAAATGGGCTTTTCTGCCTAGATAATAGCGATATGGGGTGGGGGGGGGGATTTAACCTACTCTTTAAAAGGAGTTTACGACACAACCTTATAGACCTCATAATTAAAAGCACGGAAAGTATATACTAGCACCTCACATAAGGTTTGGGATTCTCTCTTTCTCTTAGGTGTATAATAAATTATAACAACTATGGAAAACGGAAAATTAACACTCACTACATATCATAGCATATAAATTACCATAGGCTTGGTAAAGGATCAAACCTCCACCGCTAGGTGCAAGTATTAGTCATTACTATCAAAGAGGTCTTTTAAGGGTTGTGAGGTGTAGGTGTAAGATAACATTAATGGAAATGGAAATGGATGGGATACATTTGGGGAGTGACTTTTAGGTGAATTTGGGGTGAAAGGGTTAGCTAATTATTTATATAAATACACGCTGGTTAGGTTGCTACGCCAAAGACTCAGACGAAGATATACAAACTTTACACAACTCTACATCAATCTCTTTCTTTTTCTTTTCTATTTTTCTTTTTTTTGAATAACATAATACATCGCTTGGGGTTTATAAACATACCCCTACACTTGAGTTTTAGAACTCATAATTACAATCTAACTAATGACCCGAATTGAGTAGGATCAAAATAACATGGAGACCATTTGACAAACATATGGGGGTATTGACTTAACTTTTCTTCCCCATTCTTCCGTGAAATAAATACTACCATGAATCCCAATCGTCCCAAAACTGTATTTACAAGGATAAGGGCTTAGCAACCGTGTACTCAAATAATTAACCTGGGTTAAAACAATAATGTACTAAAGGTGACTACATACAAGGTGGGCTAAGGTGATTTGGGTGTAACAATTGGTTTAAGGGTGACAACGATCTTCATTAATAGTCGGGCTTGACCATAAAATTACAAGAACCGTGAAAAAGATAGGCTTGGAGGGGTGTACTATGGGTATCCTATACTAAAAATGAGTGCGTGGCAAGGGTGTGGGATAGTTATATGATCAGGTTAACCATCATAACAATTACAGGTTTTATAAATGGGTTAATCCTAGTACCTCTTATCTAACAAATCCTAATACTTACTATGCGGTATCCAGATGCATCAGAAAAACAAGTTCTAGAATTTAATACACTACCGGTACACTCATATAATTTAATACCAATACCAATGTTCCAGAAAAGGCAACAAAGACCATACATACACATCCGTAATGACGGAATAGACACATATGACTGCATTCAAATCTAAACTCAAAGAAGCTAAAGGTATAAACTATCTTGGGTATCAAAAATGGATACCCGAATTCCTAAAAATCTAAAGGCGAACCTCACATTTTTTGGGGTGGAATTCTGAGTGTTTTTGTGCTAGTCATATAAAAACCTATCTATAAGACGCTATTAATACTCGGTTTTTGTTGGTATATGTCAGAATTTTTTTAAAATTTTGGTTAAAATTACCTTTTATGCTACCCGTCATTTTAAGGACAAAGCAAATGGCAATTGAAGGAATAGTTTCTAAGGCTTATTTCCTTCCTACGCTTAAGTTGAACATTGTCCCCAATGTTCTTAAGAAGTACCCGTAAAAACGAATAAAGGGAAAAGAAAACATGTAAAAGAAACTAGTACTCCCCTGGTTTGCTCAATGATGGAGAAGAAACATGCGATAACTCATTAAATCATCCTCCAAGAATCATCTAATGAAACTTCCCAAGAACTTCTAAGCTTCTTCTTATCAAATATAACATGTAAATCAAAGACAACTACACCAAGCATAAAATCGATGGGATAGATATATATACAACCATATTTTAGGGTTTGACTCTATGAAAGCAGTAAAGATAGGATGAGAGTAATGATGTAATCATAGGTTTATGCAAGTTTATAAAATAATTACGAATTTTAAATGTTGTACAAATTATTTTTTGAAAATACTTGAAAATTTTTAAATTTTCCTATAGCTGGGCTCATGACGTCGAGAGGATAAATCCTGACGCAGTCGCCAGTGACTGTGAAAATTTTCTTTTTGTTTTCTTTGAAAAATTTCCTGCACGCGATTATATAAGTTTTTCCTGTATGAATTACTACATGAAACCTGATATTAGTCAATGCAATCATGTGACTCGAAATTGACGTGAAATAATCTAAATAATTTATTTAATATGTTTGAATTGGTTCTTAAAAACCGGATAATTTCCCCTGCACTTATTTTATTGCAAAATACCTTTAATTGTCAATAAGACGAGGTTAAAGACAAAACAAAGCATAATTGCAAAAATAATTCAAACATAAAAGAATAAATAGTAAAAAATTAAAACACAAGACACTCCTAATATGCGGGAAAATAAATATTGGGTTGCCTCCCAAGAAGCGCTTTTCTATATTTATGAGTCTTGTAGCTAGAGTCAAAGTCACACGTCTTACGTGACTTCTCCTTCATCCACAATTCCAGTTAAATATTCGAGTCTAATCTCCAGACATTCTTTGTAAAACCCTAATATTTTGCTCATCACGTACTCCACCCCTCTTCTTTTGTCCTCCTCGTTCCTAAGGTAGACTGACTTAGCGTGCTCTCTTTCTAGGTCTAATAGCGAGTTGTACTGTTCTATCTTATGGGGCATCTTATAGGCAATTTCATCGGTCCCGTTTGTGAACCTCACTACTCCTTCGGGTGGGTCATGAGTTATGTTAGATATCTCAACAAAGGGCTTCCCTAGTACTAATTGTGACAGACTAGGGTCTATGATTGAACTAATATCCTCAACAATCCTGAAGTCTATGACATAACTGAAGTTTCCTACAAAGACGTGCATTTCCTTAATCCTTCTCGTGAAATTGTTCACTCTTCTAGTTATATCTTCCCTAGGGTCAAGTTTTCTTCTCATGATCCAATTATACAGCATTCAGGTCATGATATGCAAGGGCGAGTTAATATCTATGTAGGCTTTTTCAATATGCACATGTACAATGTTGCATGGTAATTTAAGGTTTGACGGACATCCTTCTGTGATGATGTGGTTTCTTAGAAATATTGAAGGGATTGGGCCACACATTAGATACTTATGATATGCTAGCTCACTTCTTGTTAGGAATATGTCAAAATAGTCCACCTCTAATTCTCCTACTCCTGCTTTTTCACCTACTTTGGGTTTCTCCTTGCAGGAATCATCATTCTTCTTAATTATCTCAATAAACGTCACGTCACCGTCATCCCCTTTCGTGCAAACAAATTTTATGTCGGATGACTGGGGGACCAAGCCGAGTGATTCGAAGAATCAATTGAGTTTATGAACTTTTTTGGTGATGAATGAAACTGATAGATCAGGTGGTGAGGATGAGTTGGTGTTGATGTTTTCCGAGTTGTCCTTCTCTTCTTGATCGAACTATGGATTTAGGTTGAGCATGGCGGGTCTTCTATTGGGTAAGAACAAGTAGACAAAACTAGAGAGGTAGAGTTAACATTCAGTTTTGGTTTCTTAACCGTGTCGCTAGAAAGCGCTCTCGTTACTCGATCGATGATGGCCTTCAAGACTGTGTCAATTTTGTTGGTCATCTCACTTTGTTGTTGTTTGAAATCGGCTTCAAACTTGGACAACCTAGCGTCTTGAGATGCCATGAAGTTGGACACCAATCCTTCAAGATTTGATTGATTGTTAAACTTTTGAGGATTGTTGTTGAAGGAACGGTTCGGGAATGAACCGTTTTGCTGAAACCGGTTAGGAGGGTTTGAAAAATTATTTTAAGAAGTTTAAGGTTGTTTCCACCTAAGGTTTGGGTGAATTTTTCTTGACGGATTGTAGGTGTCACCAAGATTGTTTTGCTCAGGTTTGAAAGTGTACCACTTGCCTCCCGCTTCATTGGTACGCGAGGACGCATACTCAACAAAAGCTTGCTCGGGATTTTCCATGCAGTACTGAGTGTCATGGGGACCACTGCAGATCTCACATAAAGAAGTGATTTTGTTCACTTGGACAAGTTGCTTAGGAGCGAGATGAGCTTCCATCGAGCGTTTGACTTGATTTTTGAGCTCGATGAGACGACAGTCAGATGTACTCGGGACATCTTGAGGCAAAGAGATTGCCTTGACCTACTTAGTGAAGTCCCTTGGGTCATTCCAACTTTCGTTGTCATAGAGGGTGAGGTCCTTTAATAGTGCCCATGATTCTTTGCCGTTTCTGTCACAAGGCTTACCACCGGTCGATTGGTCAATGGTTTGTCTTGTGGCGGGATTCACATGGTCATAAAAGATTTAGACTTGGAGCCAAAGATCGATGCCATAATGAGGGAATTTTTGGAGTAAGTCCTTAAAACGAGTTCATGCTTTAGAAATAGACTCTCCTTGATGTTATTGGAACATAAGGATTTCATTATGGAGTTTTGCAGTCCTTCCCGGTGGAAAGAATTGAGCAAGGAAACGAATAGTAAGATCCTCCCATGTGGAGATGGATCCTGTTGAAAGACGTTCAAGCCAATTACTAGTTTGATCACGAAGGGAAAATTAAAATAAATGCAGTCGCGTTCTTTCCCTATTTGCAACATCAAGGTCGAGTGAGTCCACGAGTTTTAAGAAATCCTTGAGATGTTGGTTTGGATCCTCGGACCGAAGTCCGTTGAATTAGCATCCGTTTTGCACCAATCGGATGATGTTGGATTGAAGAGGAACCACATTGTTCCTTTCGGGGAGCTCAATGGTGTTCCCGTAGCCCTTGTGGCTAGGTCTGGAGTAATCTCTAAGAGTACGGATAGGATTTGCGTCTCCCATGGTGGTTGACAAAAATGATTTACGAAACAAATAACACAAAGAAAAGATAGACTATAAGAAAGTTAATATAACGAAAATAAAAATCTTACTTGATAGGAATCAAGCGAGTAGACATAAGTTAAACAATCGTCGAAACCTAACTATTCCCCAGAAATGACGCAAAAAACATGATGTGCGGTTGTCGTAAAGATTTCAACACGAAGTTTTACAACTCCCTAGGCAGCGTACCTGATGTGCTGTCGTGTAGGCTCAATTTATTGATTACCAAGTTTTAAATTTATATTTATCCAACTTATCCTAAAACAACACTTTAACGGGCAGTGTACCCGATTGGGTGGAGTTTCATGGTAAGTAGTGTGTCGAACACTAAGAGCGAGGTCGTTAAGCTTATATTCTACAGTATTTTAGTTAATCTAATTAATTCTATTTACTTGTAAAACCTATGCTAAACCTAGTTCTAATGATAAATGAGGGGTTTTCAGCCTGAGAGACTGGCATAGGTTTTATGGTGACAATAATCAATTCAATACACAATAAGCATGCAAGAAAATAATCAGAAGATAAAAGAGCGGTACAAGCCAAATGATAGAAAACTGTACTAGCCATATTAAATCCGTTTAAATGTTGGTTTGTTTGTTTAGTGCAATGATTACTTATCTCGAAGCGGCATATCATTCTTAAGACTTAGGAGGGACATCATCCTAAGGCCTAGACACGTTGAATCCTGTCACAATTAATGTATCCGCATAAAGCATCCTTTTAGTTTAATTATAATCTATCTAGAGATTAAAGCAATTGTGATCTTGTTAGCCCATCGGGACTTTACCCACTTACTGTTTGATGGTATTTTATATACTGGTAGTTCACTATTCAAGTCTTTACTAATTAATTAAGAACATACTTGTTGAAACATACGGGTCACCTGCCGGTCCAACTAAGCTCATAATTTAAAGGCAAAGATAGAACATTATATGTGATCCTATTAGTCCAGTAATATAAAACACGATATGGAGAGCTATCCCAGTATCTAGATTACTTGTTAGGTATCACTATACCCAGTTGAATAATAGGTCGCATATTCAAACACGTAGACAAGTATTAAGTGATAAACATAATTAAACAATCAACAATTAATTAAGCAATCAGATTAAAACAAACCAAACATTAAATCTTCATTAAGATGGCTAATACCCAAGGGTATTAGCCCATAACCATTGTAATTATACAAGTGTGATCAAATAACCAAGGTAAACTAAAAGCTTTTACCGAACGATACCAAAAATTAAATGATTACAAGAGTATAGGAATTACACGATGTCTTCTATGGAATCGTGATCACTGCTTGACCTTTTGCTGCTCTTCTTCTCTTCAGAAAATCATCTTTTATGTGTATGGTATAAAGAATATGATTTTGCACACTGAAAACGCGTTTTTGAGTCTTCTATTTATAGTCTCTGTAAATTGATGGATACCCGTATTAAACGAAGTCAATACGGCCTATAGGGGTAATTTCCTTACAGTGTGTGCTACGTTCATAATCAGTCAGATATATCTTTGCTTCTTTATATTTATAATAGGATCTTTGATTTTTTATCCAGGCTGGATACGATGTATGTAGGCAGTAGGATACGCCGTATTGGGAATTGAGTATGCGCGTTTTCTTGTGAAGTCCAGACGCTGATACGCCGTATCTTCTTTGTTGGATACGGCGTATTGATTCACAAATAAGCAATCTTTAAATATCATCGTTTAAGCTCCAAAATGTGCGCCTTTTAGCTCGTATTCACAAAACACTTCGTAATTACTGCAATTAACAACTTTAAGCAATTAAGTAACAATTCTTGCAATAATTATATAAAAGTGGGTAATTTATTTGTCATAAATGATTGTATTAATGTAACGTTATTTGATGTCATCAAATATCCCCCACTTGAATCCTACATGTAATTTATTGAAAATGTATCCTAACCGGAGTTAAGGATTTTTCCGTTAAGCATTTCTTTCATTCTAATCACCTGTACAAGACCAAGCTCCTTACAAAATATGGGAAGTGTAAACACTCAGATCACTCAACTAATCTAGGGTGTAACATTTAATTGTTACGCTCATTTGCTCGGTCGTGATTAGTTTTCTATCATATGCTTGGCAAGGATACACATCTCTACTATTAGAGCTAAGGAGAAACAAGTCAAAAGGTAAATTGAGGTTAAATTAGGTTAAGGTTGAATCATTTTCTAAACAATCATTCACGAAAAGTACCACACCAAACAAGGCTGTTGAAACCTCATAACACGGCTTGTAATGACGGAATAGACATGTATAATTCGATCACATCCTCATTTGAGTTTAACCAAGGGTTAGGATGAAGAACGATATAGGGTATGGATCTTTTAACTTTTACCAAAAGTAATAAACCAACAAGGTGGCTAAATCACGCATACATGGCCGTAACGATGGAATAGACATGCATGACTCAATCTCAACCTCGTTCGAGTAAAACCTAAGGTTAGTTGCTAGGAATGGGAAGTAAATGAATGTTAAGTAAAATTCACAAAACAAATAGATTAAGCCTGAACAAATAAGGTATATAGTTGCTAGTAACTTTTCTCGACCGTTCCATGATAAAGACTCAGAAATATAAACAAACGAATAATCGATCCTTCCTAGTCATCCCAAACTTTACATACTTTTACAAAAGCGGTGATATCGGCCACTTCTTACAAAACTATACATCGTTGATTTTTATCCACATATCAACGAATAATCGATCCTTCCAAGTATTTCATCGGGTTAAGTTCAAGGAACCGACCATCAATCTTTCCTTCTCTTTTTAATGCATTTTCTATTTTTCCATTTTTTACATAACTTAAATATCGGTGTAATTTCACCGTCTACACTATCATAATTCATCTGGATAATTTTTTCTTTCAACACTTCATCTTCGGACATAATACATAATCAGTAGCAAAATACACGAGCTACAAATTTTCCCATTGCATTGTGTAATTTCCCGAACTAACCAGAGATAGAAAATTTCACTTTGACACATGAAATATAAAACTTTACATAAAAGCAACTAGCAACTTTGATTAAATAGGCTTAATCTACAAGGTAGGCTAAGGTGTAAAGGTGTAACGAAATAGACATTTGGTGTGAAAAAGACATGAATGGCTCAACAAGTTTTTCTAGGGGAATCTTACTCTTATAGTGAGAGTAAGCAAAGGGTTACACGGGGTTTAACTAACCAGTGTAGTTAGTTAATTTACCAGTTAAACATATTACTCCATCTAAGTCACTAGTACTCATCATTGTTGTAACACCCCAAAATAGGGTCGCAATGGAATATGGGTTGAGACTGTTACTTCATAGATCAATAGCACAAGATATATATGAGAACGACCATTAAAAGTCGTTTAAAACTGATACATTGGATTTAGCAAATTATTTGTTACAAAATCCCGAAGCTTCACTTGCTCGTTGTTCAAAATACAAATATTCTAGTCCATAACAAATGTATTCCCAAAATGTAATGCAACCAAATATTTAATGCATATGACTTCTAAAATAACGACCACCAATGTATCCCTTAGCTTATACCTCATTGATCTCTTGAGAAAGCATGCTTTAAAACGTCAACAATAATGTTGGTGAATTCATAGGTTTGTAAAATGTATAATGTAGGACCACAAGATTTCCTAAGTGTATGATAATGCAACAGATGCAAACATCACAAAAATGTAATTACGTTTCCCTAAGCTCATGACACTGAAGCTCGACATAAATGAATTGCAATATAAATTGCCAACATTGCCCGTGATGATGTTCTAACCCGCAACATCCTAAATCCGACATGGTATACGTTCGTTTGTCCAGTGATAGCTAATCACCCGAACGGGGATGTCAATCCCAAATAGATCTATTCATAACATTCGCGCTCACATAGTAATTGACAGTTCATGATTGTGGGCTCAGAGGGTTATCGCTACTTAGGCAAACACGTAATCATAATGTAAAAATGTCCACTTGTGTCCAATTGTAAAATCATGCATGTTTCTCACCCCAAAACTTGTAAATCATTATAAATGTAAAACGTGGGGCTATGAACTCACCTTGAGTGAGTGAATCGACAATGTAAATCACAAACTAAAAATGTGTCACGAATACATCCGAATGCAACCTAATTAATTATAGGTCGTATGAGTAGCAAGTATTTTGAATAACTATTACCGTATATAATTCTATACAGCTACATCACCATTATAATTGTATTAGTAAAAATAATATTTATAGAGTAAAAATGTTTATAAATATCACTTTAGTAAAGATGGCGTAACTTTCTCGTTTTAAGCCCGTTTCATACGTTCTTTACGTTCACGCTCTCGTATTAAGAAGATTTATCAAAATATTACATTTTAGTATTTTAAGTCCTTTGATGAACATTACTTTTTACTGTTCATGCACTTTTATAAATTTAATTAACTTTGATTCTAGTGATTCTTTCGAGCACGTCTTCATAATTAAAAGTTCCATCTAACTAAAATATTTTCCAAAAAGTTGCTGAGATGAACAATAATTTATTTTTATAAAATTATTTTTATAAAAGTATTTATTATCGTAAACATGAAAAATCCATAACTCCTTCGTTATTGATCAAATAATTATGATTCTTAATGTTTTGCAATCCTAAAAATATGTACTTTCTATGAAAAATAATTATATATTTTTATAAGAATAGGAAAATAAGAAGTTTTTATAAAATAGTTTTTATAAAAGCTTTTATTATCGTAAATGTGCAAATGGCGTATCTTCTTTGTTATAGCTCGTATTTTTGAGCTCTCTATATGACTACGATCATCATGACGTGTAGTATTCTATAAAAACATAAAATGATACCTTTAAATTTCGAATTAAAACAACAAGTTTGGACTTTTTATATAAAAAGTATTTAAACTCATTTTTTATAAACTTTTAGCATAAATGTAATACTACAAGTCATCTACCATGTCTTATACCACAAATATTATATACTTTAGGTCCTTAGTCCATCATTTGTCCAAGAGTACAAGTCCTCATATTTCTTTTACTTATAAACTTTAATAAGTAAACCTTTAAACCATTAATTTATATATACTTTTATAACTTAACCAACACTTGTATAATACTTATACTTTCATTACCTCATGATCTTAACATCCATATAACATATGACAAAGTATATTAAACCATGATCAAGTGTAAAAATCCATTTTACATGTTAATATGTTACCTAGATGGTGATTTACTATATAAACATCATATACACATAAAATAAAAAATGTAAAGAGTGTAGGGTTTTTAGAAGACCTTAGGATGAAGTATGATGAAGAGAAACAAGATCTAAACCCTAGTTTAGATATAAAACCCAAACTTCCAATACTAAGAAACCCTAAATTCCAATGAAACCCTAATCTTAAACCTTCTTGATTAAACCCTTGTAAACACTAAACCAAGCCTTCAATATACCTTATGATACCTTAGATATGATGTTAGAACACTTGTATACTTGGTAAATAAAATTGTATGAATTATATAAGGGTGTTTGTGTTTGGCCATGAGCTAGAAGGAGAGAAACAAAGAGATTGTGTGAAATTTTGCGTATGGAAATGAAGTGTGTGATATCTCTTACAAGTGTACATGTATTTATATACGAAGACTAGTCAAAGTTACTATTAGAGAGTGGTCAAGACTAGTAGGAACAATGGGGAGGGAATTAAGGAGAAAAGGTGGTCAAATACACTAGTCATGTACTAGTCATAATAAGCCCTAGGTTGTACAAGACTTTGGTAAAGATTTTGTGTTCTCTTGGTTCCTAAGGGTGCACCTTGGTTTTGAATTTTTAGGGGGGGGGGGGAGGGACTAGATGATTTTTGATATCTTGAGTTGATATTTTTGCAATACTTGTAATTTAAATGTTTATAGATTAAGTGTAGTCTTAAATACTTGTAAAGTGTATGTTTTGGTTTAATTCTTATACATAGAATTTGGCCAATATGATAACATGGGCGAAGTTTTATATAAACTTTGAGTATTGGGTATAAAAATAGGTATTTGTTGAAGCGTAGATAAGTTTTGGTGGTTCCATGAATGCCTAAATGTATTTTATCGCGAAACGTAAACACTTTACATAACCAATAAAAATAAAATGTGCAAAGTTAATAATTATCCTCCAAATAATTATCTAACACTTGCTTGACGTAAACATTTAATTGTTTGATTCCCGTTTACGTTGAATGATAATTTTTAGCTTACGCGATTTAACATAACGATTAAAATTAAAAGCTAATGCGTACGAGACTAAAAATAAATAGTGAAATAGTTAACGTCGTAAAATGACCTGAAAACACGGGGTGTTATAGTCTTCCCCCATTAAATAAGCCTTGCCCTCAAGGTTTAAGACGCGACACTTGTCGACGGTGCGGTTTTTGTGAAGAGGTGCGGATACTTCTTTTGAAATTGGTCTTCACGTTCCCATGTGAACTCAGGACCTCTCCTTGAGTTCCATCAAACCTTAAAGATTGGAATACGACTTTGCTTTAATCGTTTAACTTCATGATCCATGATCTCTACTGGTTCCTCAACAAAATGAAGCTTGTCATCAATATGAAGTCCATCCAACGGAACGGCAAATGGTTCATCGGCATAGCACTTCTTCAAGATGGATACATGAAACGTATTGTGAACCCTACTCTGATCTTAATGAAGCTCAAGCATGTAAGCAACGGCTCCAACCTTTTCCAACACCTTGAAAGGTCCAACATATCTAGGGTTTAGCTTTCCCCGTTTACCAAAACGTACTACTCCTTTCTAAGGCGAAACCTTGAGCATAACTCTATCTCTAACTTGAAATTCCATCGGCTTACTCTTTAAATTGGCATAACTTTTTTGTCGATCACGAGCGGCTTGAATTCTTTATTTGATCTGAATGTCCTTCTCGGTCGTCTCTTGAATTATTTATGGACCGGTGAGTTAAACTTCTCCAACCTCGGCCCAACAAACAGTTGAACGACACTTTCGACTGTAAAGTGCTTCCAATGGTGCAACCTTGATACTAGCGTGATAAATATTGTTATATGAAAACTCAACTAATGGAAAATGGTTAACCCAACCCTTTCCAAAGTCGATCAGACAAGCACGCAACATATCCTCGAGAGTTTGAATAGTCCTCTCACTTTGTCCATCAGTTTGCGGATGGTATACAGTACTCATATCCAAATTCGTACCCAAGGCCTTCTGAAGTGACCTCTAGAAATTTGATGCAAATCTTGGGTCACTATCACAAATGATTAAGACAAGTATTCCATGCCTCGTGACTACCTCTTTTAGGTACATTCTTGCCAATCTTTACATGTGATCAGTTTCCCTCATTGGTACGAAGATTGAGGATTTAGTAAGTCGGTCAACAATCACCCAAAATGTATCATAACCTTATGATGACTTAGGAAGCTTCATGATAAAATCCATAGTGATATTATCCCACTTCTATTGAGGTATCTCGGGTTGCACCAACAAACCTGATGGCCTTTGGTGTTCAGCCTTGACCTTAGCACATGTCAAACATTTGCTAACAAAGGTGGTGATATCGGCCTTCATATTGGGCCACCAATATAGCTTCTTCATGTCCTGATACATCTTGTCAGAACCCAGATGGATAGAGTATTTTGACTTGTGGGACTCGTGCATGATCACAGTCCTCAAATCACCATAACATGGTAACCAACTCCTACCATTTAAGCATAGAGTTCCATTCGTGCAGGGTTCCAACTTCTCCTTTGGTATATCCTTCCTGATCATACCTCCTACATCTTTGTTTTTGAGATTCTCTGGTTTTTGTGCTTCTATTTGAGCTTCTAAAATTTGCGTGGGGAGATTCAAACCAATAGTCATGACTAAGGCTCGAACCCGTAATGGCTTATTCCGTTCTTTACGGCTTAAGGCATCAGCCACTACGTTTGCTTTCCCCGGGTGGTAACATATTTCACAATCGTAATCGCTGAGCAACTCTAACCAATGATGTTGCCTCATGTTTAGCTCCTTTTGATCAAGAATGTGTTGTAAACTCTTGTGATCTATGAACACCGTACACTTGGTTCCGTACTAATAGTGTCTCCAAATTTTTAGAGCAAACACTACTGATCCAAGTTCCAAATCATGAGTCATATAATTTTTCTCATGAATTTTCAATTGGTGTGATGCATAAGCAATTAATTTCTCCCTTTGAATTAATACATCACCCAATCCCTTATGCGAAGCATCATAATAGACCACAAAATCCTCGCTTCCTTCAGGTAGAGCCAAAATTAGCGCACTGCACAACTTCTGCTTTATTAATTGGAAGGCGTCTTCCTCCTTGTCACCCCAATCAAACTTAACTCCTTTCTGAGTAAGCTTGGTCATCGACTTGGTGATCTTCGAAAATCCTTTAATGAATCTTCGGTAATACCCATCAAGACATAAAAATTAACGAATCTCTGTTGGTGTTTTAGGAGATGCCAAATCTTTTATGGATTCGATCTTGAAGGGATCTACGTAAATGCCTTGACAATCAATAACGTGGCCGAGAAATTGTACCTTAGGAATCCAAAATTCACATTTAGAGAATTTAGCATACAACTTCCCTTTCTTAAGCAATTCTAGAATTGCCTTAAGATGTTCTTCATGTTCCTTCTTGTTCCTTGAATAGATAAGGATATCGTCAATAAAGACAATCACAAACTTATCCAAATATGGCTTGCACACCCGATTCATAAGATACATAAATACCGCAAGTGTGTTCGTCAAACCAAATGGCATAACTTGGAACTTGTAATGACCATATCGAGTTCTGAATGCCGTCTTTGTAATATCTTCTTCACGTACTCAAAGCTGCTGATACCCTGATCGCATGTCTATCTTAGAATAAACGCTGGATCCTTATAGTTGATCAAATAAATCGTCAAACCTTAGGAGTGGATAACGATTCTTCACTGTCAGCTTGTTCAGTTCTCGATAGTCAATGCACATTCAAAATGATCCATCCTTTTTTGGATAGCTCCTTCAGTTGGTCCGTCAATTCTTTCATTTCGGACGGAGCCAATCGATAAGGTGCCCGTGCTACAGGTGCAGCACCAGGTATCAAATCGATTTGGAATTCCACTTGTCGAGTTGTAGGAAGACCCGACAAGTCCTCAGGAAACACTTCAGGAAAATCTTGAACGATCGGTATGTCCTCAAGTCGCTTCATCTTCGACTTGTATTTAGTTTCCTTTGTAGTAACATGTGCCAAAAAGACGTGACATCCGTTTAGCATGTACTTATGCATTTTAGTGCACGAGATGATGTTCAAACGAGTCTTGTTTCCTCGGTTACTTCTGTCACCATGAACAATTAAGGTTTCATTTCCCTAGGGAATACGAACGATTTTCTCAGCACAAACAATGACAGCTTGGTACTTTGCCAACCAATCCATACCAATTATGACATCGAAACTACCAAGTTCTAAGGGCATTAAGTCGATATTGAATGGATGATTTATGAAGTTTAATGTAAAACCCCAAATGATAGTGTTTAACCTAATTATTCTCCCATCAGCTAGTTCAACTGCATAATAATGATCTAAGGTAGTTGGTGTGATATCAATTTGGGAGCTAAATGTAGTAGATACAAAACTCCTATCGGCACAAGTATCAAATAAGATAGAAGCATATCGATTGTTTAGAAGGAACGTACCCGTAACAACGTTTGAGTCTGGGTTTGTCCCTGCATGGCCTACTGCATACAATTTTGCTGGAGCATTGCCATCCCCAACTTGATTACCATGGTTGTTGTTCTTCAGTTTTGGACACTCCCTCTTGAAATGACCCTGGGCTCCACACTCAAAGCATGTAGGTTTTTGACCTGCCCTAGAGCCCCTTTGGTTGTTAGCAGTATTGGCATTTGTAGTACTCCTACAGTCATGGGCCAAATGGCTAACTCTGTTGCACTTGTGGCATTTTGGAGCACACTGACGATCATGGTGACAGTTGCATTTGGAGTATAGAGGTTTAGATCCTCCGTAAGGTTTCTTCTCACCAGACCCTGCAGTATAAGCTCTACTAGTGTTCTGCCTCTTATTCTGTTGTTGTTGGTTATCATCTTGCTTCCTTTTGTTTTCACTCTGACATTCATCAAAAGTGCGGATCTTTTTATCCATCAGCTCAGTTGCAAATTCAATTGCATCCTGCATGGTCTTTGGCTTAGATGCCATTACACTTCCGTAAATCATGTCGGGCAAACCAATGACATACCTCTTAATTTTATACGACTCTTCAGGGAACATCCTAGCACACATCAATGCCAGTTCCTGAAAACGTTAGTTATAGCTTACCACATCGGTACCTTTAACCTTAAGATTCCATATCTCAACCTCTAGCTTCTTAATCTCGCCCCTTGGGTAGTACTTATCGGTCATCATCTTTTTCAAGTTTGTCCAAGTCATTGCATAAGCAGCATCATGACCAACAGTCCTAACATGGGAGTTCCACCACGTTATAGCACTTCCAAGAAGAGTACAAGTGGCAAACTTGATTTGGTTTTCCATAATGCAGTTGTGTTATCCCAAGATAATAAGCTATCCAAACACAAGATAAGCCATATCAATAAGCAAACTAGAAAAGAGAAAAGAAAAATGGAAGATTTATTAGAGAGAGAAAGTGAGGGTGGAAGATTACACATACACACAAGTGAATGAAATGGTAACCAACACCCTCTCCATGTGTGGAGAGGGTCCTATTTATACCTAATGCCAACTAGTAGGTGTATGGGCTTTCTACTTGGGCCGGGCATGGCATATCTTGGGCTTTGAGCCCGAAACACGGACAATATTAGATTACAATCCAAGCCCGTTGAACCCGACTAGCCTATTACAATACAAGACCTAGATTGACTTTCTTAGACCGATAACATTCTTGTTTGACTTAATATAATTAAGGCTAACAATCTCCCCCAATGTTGAGGTCTCTTCCTTCAAACTCATCCGTTGTTTAGGTCTTCTTTATGAGAAGGACTTGATCTTCTATGTCGACATTCTTGTACGATCGATAACATTCTTGTAGGAGGTTGTCTTGTTTTATCATTGTCTCCCCCGATGTTAAAGATATGACTTTTGACGTTTATGCTTTGTCAGGTTGTAACCATGCATGATGGTTAACTAAACCCTTAGACATCCATAATATGTGTGTTACATGGACTAGAGCTTTTAGCTTGGTCGCATGTAACCATGTTTATTTATTTGTATAGTTGCGTGTAGAGATTTGGAAGTTGCGTTTGAGCATTTAGGTGAGTTTCATAGCCCCTCTTTTTCTTATGATTTATTGGGGTGGAAATGATGCAAACTGTTTGAAAATGTTTTGATTACTGTGATAATGTGTTGTCTATGCATGGACTATACGTGACTATTGTATGTTGTGTGCTACATGTTTTGTGATGTGATATTGAGAATTGCGAACTAAGTCAGGGGGATCACCTGCGGGTATCCATGGCCTGTTTAGTGGATGGTACTATGGCCTAGCGAGCAGGAAGGTTACTTTGGGAGTATCCATGGCCTGGGCTAAGGGGGTAACCACAGGGACCTTGGTACGATATGAGACGTCTTGTGGTCGTTTGCTGGGTATTTGTGTGATTGATTGGATTTGCATGTTAGCCTGTATGATAGTTCATTTATTGTCCTGCAATGTTTTCTTAATTATCACAGTAATTTATGGTTGGATTTGATTATCGTGTCTTAAACCTATGACTCTCACCAACTTTATGTTGACGTTTTAAGCATCATTTTTCAGGTAACCATCTTGAGGATGTAAAAAGTTAGAAGAGTGGCTAGTGAGACCGTAGGCTTGCATGCGGAGTCATTCTCCTAGAGATTTTATTTAAGTCATTTGAATTGTTTGATACTTGGATGTTTGTTGATTTGGTGTAGACTTTTGGATTATGTTTCTTTGTGGTATGACTTTGCTATCATAATGCAAGACTCCTTTATCTTGTGTTGGGTATTGTCATGACACATAGTGTCCCATTTGATTTTCCTTTTCCTTTAGTTTTCTCTATTGTTGACACCATTGTGTTGTGATGATATCCATGATGTTACGCCTCGTGTTTCCGCCTAGGCGGGGTGTGACAGATTGGTATCAGAGCCTTTGGTTATAGAGAAGTAGGTGGTTGAGCCTAGACTATAACCTAGGAGTCCTTCACGTAGATGCATGTTAGGGCTTAAGCGTTTAGTAGTATAACTAGTATGCGTTTTTCCCCTTTATTACATGATTTTATATCTTAGTTTTGTTATTTTTAGCTATTTTGATTGCCTTTATCTGATTTAGTGTGCCTTATCTCTTGATAAATTAGCTATGCCTCCTCACCTTCATAAGAAGTTCCGCATGGGGGTTGCCATTGCAAAAGGATGTAGGGGATACTATAAACCAGGAACAAGGGCTTGGGTAAGGCGGGGTAGCCGCAAGATCCGTATACCGATTGACATGTACCCATGCAGAGTTGAAGAGAGGTTGACCATAAAATTAGTTAAGGGAGAAGAGGTATTGAAGATTGAAACAATAGTGACTGATAAGATGGTTACAATTACAAAAATTTTGAGGAAAAATTCCCAGAATACAAACCAACCAAGGAGGAAGAAGAAATTTCTAAGTTAAAAGCAATATGTGAGAATGTAATTTATGACATATTCGATAGTGTTTCGGATCTGGAGTCCATGGGCTAGGAGTTGGACCCTAGGGACAATGAGATGGAAGATACGGGGGGTAGTGGAATTCGAATCAATGCTTGATTGTCCGCCTCTTTATTTGTTTTAAGATTTTAGGGTTTTGAGATTGTTTGACTTTGTTTTGAATTTTTTGAGGAATGTTTCTTTGAAAAATTTGGTTTCGTTGGAATATCTTAATAATAGATTCTTAAGTGATTTTTGAGTCATTTTCACATATGTGGGAATGTTGATGTGATTATGTGTTATGTGCTTTGTTGGACATTGGAAGTGTGTGTCCATGGAGGGAGTACACTTGTGGAAAGGGGCATCTATATGATGGTGGCCAAATAATTATACATTGCGCCACATCACAAATCAGACTTGCGAGTATGATTACGCGGATTTGAGTCAACAGTCTGTTGGTTAGATTATGTAGGTTTTAAAATATATATATATATATTATATATATTATATATATAGTTATGATAGTATATTGATAGAATGATCGGTTTAGAAACCTTTCCCCTCTCATCTAATGTGCGTTAATACTATCTTAATCAGAATGGTTCGAACACGGACTAACGACAACGAAAATGGGCAACCCGACATCGCTGCCATCATTGCGCAGCAATTGCAAAATATCATTCCCCAGATCGTCACTCAAGTGACAAACAACGTGAACAACGGAAATAACAATAACAACAACAGGAACAACAATAACAACAATGGAAATAACAACAACAATGGGAATGGTGGGAACAATGGGTGTTCCTACAAGGGATTTCAGGCATGCGGCCCTAAGGAGTATGACAGAAAGGGAGGTGCGATAGCACTTACCCACTGGATCAAGAAGATGGAGAATGTACTTGACAATAGTGGGTGTTCTGAGAATCAAAAGGTGAAGTATGCTGCCAGTTCGTTTGTTAACAAGGCACTGACATGGTGGAACACTCAAATCCAGGCAAGAGGCCGTGAAGCGGCAATTGGTATGACCTAGAATGATTTTAAGGCTCTGTTGGTGGAGGAATTTTGTCCAAGTAATGAAATGGAGAGGTTGGAGAATGAATTTTGGAATCACAAGATGGTAGGAGCCAACCATGCAGCTTACCGGATCAGTCCATGAACGGCAAAGCTGGTTCCACATCTCGGTGGACACCTGAGTCGACACATCAAGGGTTTGTAGCGGGACTGGCGCTTGAGATTAAGGGAATGCTCAAGGCGACTCAGCCAACAACTATCCAGGATGCAATTCTGAGAGCCGGCATACTTACTGACGAAGCGATTAGCTGTGGTACCTTGTCAAAGAGTAATGAGAAGAGGAAGGCAGTGGAAGAGACTGGTAAATCTGGAGGGTCATGGAGGGATAAAAAGAAGGCAAAAATGGGAGCGGGTTTTGTGGCAACAGCTCCTCCTAAAACTGAATTTGTGAAATCTATATCCCAATTGTACTTAAGTGATATACTTTTTCTTTTTCTATTTATCGGAGGATGGAGTTTGTAGGCTGTGTTTTAACTGTCAGAGACCTGGCCATTTTGCTAAAGATTGTCGGGCACCATTTAAGCGAGCAACTCCTGTGAATGCTGTTAGAATGGGTCATAATCGGAAGGCTTGTTACGAGTGTGGAAGCCCTGATCACCTTCAGTACAATTGCCCCAAGTTGTACCGAGCGTCGGGTCTAGTAGGGAATCTATTAGCATTAGAAGGCAGCGTAAACCGAGAACAATGGGAATCGAGCTACAGGAAGGGCCTTCAATGTGAATGTGAATGCGGTGGAAGCTTTACAGGATCCTAAAGTTGTGACGGGTACTTTTTCTTTGAACGATCATTTTGCTACTGTACTTTTTGATTCTGGAGCTGATTTTAGTTTCATTTCTACTGAATTTGCGCCTTTACTAAATGTGAAACCTAGTATTGTAAATCCTGGTTATGTGATAGAAGTAGCAGATGGTAAGAAAGTAGAAGTGGATAGGATTATCCGTGACTGCAAACTAGAACTAGGGTTGGGTCATGGAAGTTTCGATGTGATTGTGGGAATGGACTGGTTGTCCCAGAATAAGGTTGTGATAGTTTTTCATGAAAAGGTGGTTGAAATACCGTTGGAAGGTAGTGGGATACTTAGGGTTCAAGGGGAACGTACTTTAGGAGCCGCTAAAGCCTTAATGAATGCAAAGGTAGATGAACCGAAATTGAGTGATATATCTGTAGTATGGGATTTTGTTGATGTATTCCTGGAAGACTTGTCAGGGTTACCACCACAACGACAAGTTGAGTTTCACATAGATTTAGTTCCTAGAGCGACGCTTGTTGCGAAGTCTCCATATCGTCTAGCGCCCTCAGAAATACAAGAATTGTCTAGGTAGCTTCAAGAGTTGCAAGACAAGGGTTTCATACGACCGAGCCATTCTCCATGGGGAGCACCAGTGCTGTTTGTTAAGAAGAAGGATGGCTCTTTTCGTATGTGTATCGATTATAGAGAATTGAACAAGTTAACTGTTAAGAATCGATATCCTCTCCCTAGAATTGATGACTTATTTGATCAACTACAAGGTTCATGTTATTTCTCCAAGATAGATCTTTGATCGGGTTATCACCAGCTCCGAGTACATGAGGACGATATTCCAAAAACCGCGTTTCGAACAAGGTATGGACATTTTGAGTTTACCGTTATGCCTTTCGGATTAACCAATGCACCGGCGGTCTTTATGGATTTGATGAACCGAGTCTGTAAACCGTATTTAGATAAGTTTGTTATTGTATTCATCGACGACATCTTGATCTATTCAAAGGGCATAAGGAAGATCATGAAGTGCATTTGAGGTTAGTTTTAGAATTATTGAGGAAGGAGAAGTTGTATGCTAAATTCTCCAAGTGTGAGTTCTGGTTGCAAGAAGTGCATTTCCTTGGTCATGTGGTTAATCAGAGTGGTATTCACGTGGACCCAGGTAAGATAGAGGCAGTAAAGAATTAGAAAGCTCCTACGACGTCGTCTGAGATTCGATCGTTTTTAGGGTTGGCGGGTTACTACCGTCGTTTCATTGCAAATTTCTCTAAGATTGCTAAACCTCTTACCTCGTTGACTCAGAAGAACCAAAAGTATGTGTGGGGTGTGGAACAAGAAGAGGCTTTCCAGACTTTGAAAAATAATTTGTGTGATGCGCCAATATTGTCACTTCCTGATGGAGTTGAAGATTTTGTAGTTTACTGTGATGCTTCGAATCAGGGATTAGGTTGTGTGCTTATGCAAAGAAATAAGGTAATTGCTTATGCGTCAAGGCAGTTAAAAATCCACAAGAAGAATTATACAACACACGATCTAGAGTTGGGAGCGGTGGTGTTTGCTCTAAAAACTTGGAGACATTATTTGTATGGTACGAAAAGTGTCATTTACAAAGGATCATAAAAGTCTTAAACACATATTTGACTCAGATGAGGTGAACCATGCGCCCAAAGGAGGTGGATCGATTATTCCGTGATTATAATGTGAAATTCGCAATCATTCGGGTAAAACGAATGGGTGGGCTGATGCATTGAGTTGGAAGGAACGGGTGAAAACCTAAACGTGTACGGGCAATGGCTATGACTATTCAATCTGGAGTAAAAGGAATGATACTGGCAGCTCAGGGTGAGGCGTTCAATCAAGAGGACGTATTTGCTGAAAGGTTACATGGTTTAGATCAGCAGATGGAAAGGAAAGGAGACAGAAGTTTGTACTTTATGGATCGAATATGGGTTCCGTTAGTAGGAGGTGTGAGAACAGTAATTATGGATGAGGCTCATAAGTCCAGGTATTCCGTACATCCTAGAGCGGATAAGATGTATATGACCTTCGAGATGTGTACTGGGTGGCCGGGAATGAAGTGGGATATGCTACCTTTGTTAGCGTATGTTTTACTTGTGCAAGGTGAAGGCGATGAGCATCTAAAGGCCTTCGGGGCTTATTACAACAACTAGAGATACCTGAATGGAAGTGGGAAAGCATCACCATGGACTTCATCACAAAGTTACCTAGAACAAGGAATGGGCACGATGCGATATGGGTTGTAGTTGATAGATTGACCAAATCAGCACATTTTCTGGCAATACGTGAAGATTATAGTACGGAGAAATTGGCGAGGTTGTACACCGATGAAATTGTCGCGCGTCATGGAGTGCCTGTGTCGATTATTTTGGATCGTGATGCACGGTTTACATCACGTCTCTGGCAAACATTTCAGAAAGCCTTAGGAACGCGATTGGATATGAGCACGGCTTATCACCCTCAGACAGATGGACAGAGTGAGCGTACAATTCAGACGTTGGAGGATATGTTAAGGGCGTGTGTGATAGACTTTGGTGGCAGTTGGGATGTCCACCTACCGTTAGCTGAATTCTCTTATAACAACAGTTATCACACTAGCATTCGGTGTGCTCCGTTCAAAGCACTATAATTTCCCCCAACAGGAAGAAAATGTAGGTCACCCGTGTTATGGGCTAAAATTAGGGAAGGTAGTTTGATTGGACCCGAATTGGTGCAGGAAACGACTGATAAAGTAGTGGTTATAAAAGAGAAGCTCAAAGCGGCGAGAGATCGTCAAAAGAGCTATGCTGACAACAGGCGCAAATCGTTGGAATTTGAGATTGGAGGTCGTGTGATGTTAAAGGTGTCGCCTTAGAAGGGCGTGGTTCGTTTTAAGAAGAAGGGTAAGTTAGCCCCGAGGTATGTAGGGCCATTTGAGATTCTTGAAAGGATCGGTCTGTAGCATATCGGTTAAGATTGTCCGAGGAATTGAGTGGTGTACATGACACGTTTCACGTGTCAAACCTAAAGAAGTGTTTGGCGGATGCTAGCCTGCATGTGCCATTAGATGAGATTAAGGTTGACAAAACTCTTTGTTTTGTTGAGGAACCTGTAGAGATTATGGACCGTGAAATTAAGAGTTTAAAACGTAGTAAGATATCACTTGTGAAGTTCATTGAATTCAAAGTGTGGTCCCGGGTTTACTTACAAAAAAAATTTAAATTGGAGCCGCGAAGATTATATGAAGTCTAAGTATCCTCAGTTGTTTGTTGATCGTGCTGATGAATCGGCTAGTTAAATCTCAGGACGAGATTTCCTAAAGGAGGGGATACTGTGACAACCGTGATTTGAGCAGGTTAGTTTATACCTTTAGAAATGGCTAAGTGTCCATTTTGTATGTTTCTTGCGTGCTATGTGTTCTATATGTATGTTGAAGTGGTTTACATATGTGCATGATGTCATTTTAGAGGTAAATGATTATCTTATTTTGTGTGCATATGAGTTTGGTGTTAAGTATTCCATTTGTTCACGTGTGGTGATAATGGAAATGAAAGACGTGTTGCATGCATTGCTACGTCAATTCTTTTAATGCATATGACTTCCAAAATAACGACCACCAATGTATCCCTTGTCTTGTACCTCATTGATCTCCTAAGAAAACATGCTTTAAAACGTCAACAATAATGTTGGTGAATTCATAGGTTTGTAAAATGTATAATGTAGGACCACAAGATTTCCCAAGTGTATGATAATGCAACAGATGCAAACATCACAAAAATGTAATTACGTTTCCCTAAGCTCATAACACTGAAGCTCAACATAAATGAATTGCAATATAAATTGCCAACATTGCCCGTGATGATGTTCTAACCCGCAACATCCCAAATCTGACATGGTATAAGATTGAAGTTTGTTATATACTAATAAAATATATAATATAATACCACAAGAGCAATTAAGAAAATTCTCTAAGGAAAATTCACTCTTAAAAGATATATATAATATATACGTATATTTAACCGGGAAGTATGATCACCCGGGTCGTTTCCCCAACGACTTGTGAAATGTAACCAACGTTTATAGCTCGGATTATGATTTGAATCGAGAGAAAATATTATTTTTGATTATCATTTAACTATAAATAAAAGCTTTAATTAAATTAACAATTAAAAGCAATTAAACACTTAATCTAATTAACGGGAGCAAATAAAATGCGACAATTAAGCAAATACACTAAAATTAACCCCTAAAAATGCAAACTTAATTTCTAAACCTAAAATAGGACAAAAGAAAATTTTAAGAAAAAGAAAAACATTTTTTTGATTATTTTTGAATTTATTATGAATTAAAAACTATTTTAATCTAATTAAATCCTAAAAAATAGCAAATGAAGTAACTAAAATTTAGAAAAAATGATTTTTAAAACTTAGAAAAGTCCCAAAATAAATAAAATCTCAGAAAACTCTTTTTAACTATTTTTTAAAATTAAAATCCTATTTTTAATCTTAAAATTAAAGGCTTAAAAATGAAAATTAAAATCTAAAAGGTGTAAAAATGATTTTACTGGATGTAAACCTACAAGTACTTTTTATAAAACTAAAAACTATTTTTTTGAATTTTTATAAAACCTTTTTGTATTTTTTATTGATTTTTTAATTCTTAAACCTACGAAAAATCCTAGAAAATAAACTAATACTGGAAAAATCTCTAATAAAAAATAAGAAATGTCTATTATGCATTCTAAATATACTAGAAAAATACTAAATTACTTCCTAACAGCTTAAACTAATAAGCTCTATAATAGTAATAAGTAGGGCTTATAAGAAAAGGAAAAAAAACCACCACACGAAAAACAAGTATAAAGATTAAAATGGTGAAGAGTTTTGGTTGGATGAGCTAATGAAGCAACATGGTTACAACTTGTATCTTATGCTTGATGTCACCGGGTTAAAGCTTGCACACCCCCTTTTTGCTCTTTTTTTATTTTTGCTTTTTATAAAAAACTGAAAATTGAAATTTAAAGAAGACTAATTGTAAAGCAACTTTAAAATAACTTTTGGTCAGAGAATGAAAAATTAAAGCTCTGAACAGCTTATGAATAAGCTGGTCCACAGAAACTGAAGGGTTGAGCATTAAAAAAACTTTGTTGACACCTTTAAAAAAAAAAAGGGGGGGGGGCTTTGCCACAAGCTTAAATATTTAAGCCTAAATTTCAAAACAAACAGTGGTCCTGAAGCTTATGATGAGCTTAAACTAATCCTAATAAGCTTACTCTACTGAAAACACTAAAAACCAACTAACATTGAGGATCAAAACGACTAACTCAGGAACAAACTCAAAAAGCTCAAAATTAAGTAAAACTCAAATGCTAAATAAGCCAAAACTTAAGCTGAACTTAAGAAAACTAATTAATCTAACTATAATCTATAAATTCAAACAAGAAAATCAGATTCTACAACTTAAAATTCTAAGATTAGAAGGCTTAATACTATTACTACTGTTTTTGGTCTTTTTGAGCTTTTGATGAAATTTTAAAAGCTAATATACACTAAGTTATAAGCTAGAAATAAAAAAATAAGACTCAAACTTAATTAAGCTAAATGTAATCTAAAGACTTACTTGATTGAAAATCCTAAATCTTATTTAAGACTATTCTAAAATGGAAATCAAAAAGGCAAGCAGTAGTAACTGTTGTTACTACTGCTGATGTAAATGGTAAAATCACAAAGCTCAAATGCAGGCTACCTTAGTGGTAAGTCCTGCACAATACACTTCTATTGAATGAGAATGAACACAAGCAAACATACAACTAAGCTTAAAAAAACTTAGATCAAGCCTTTGATAAGCTAGATAAAAAATAAAGCTCCCCTGGTGCAGGAAGGTTTAAAAATAGCTTAAACTTTTTCTAAATTTGTATCATTACTTTTAAAAACAACTTTTCTACTGGTTTTGCATGATAATTAAACTATCTCAAAAGCTTTTATCAATTGCCTTTGACTTTTGAAGGTCAAAAAGCCTTATTCCAAACACTCCTTAAAATGATGACAGAATTAAAGAGTTTTAAAGATGCTAAGCCATTTGATTTAACTTGATACAGGACAGTAGTGAGTTATACAAAGCTTATTAAACATGATTAATAGCTTTAATATGCCAGAATCTAGATCTACAACTAATGCTACTTTTATTTTTTTGTTTTTTTGGATTTATGACATTCATTAAAAAAAACTTATGATCTACACTATATTATACTTAAAAAAGATGATTAATAAGCTAATATAAGATTAAACCAAGCTCAAATAAGCAACTAGAAATCAAATAATGCACTATTGAAAGCTATTAAAGCAGTTAAGCAAAATTTAAGCTAGGATATCTATGAATTTAAGAGTGAAAGAGAGACTTTAATGAGCCTTAGCTTAAACAAAGGCATAATGGACTCATAGAGAGTATTCTACTAGGCTCTAGCTTATCATAGATAAGCCAGTAATTGTCCATGAGAACCCTTCCATAATTGGTTCTCCTTCTAAAAGCTCATATCCCAAATAAGACAAGGTTTAACTGATTTTAGAATTTAAGTAAATTTAAGGCTTATTTAAGCTCAAATTCAAGCTTATAAACTTGAATGAGCTTATGAGAAGCTTATAGAAGCTTTTGATACAGTAGCTAACATATGAGATTATTGAAAACTTAGAGGATTTTTTACAGATTATTTAAAAGCAAAACGTAAATTCATTAATAAAAGCTTGATTACATAACTTGAAAGGAAAATTACAACTGATTTTAAAAGAAAATTACAATAAGCTATTTTAAACTAAAATCTACTAAGCTATTACTAGGTAAAAACAGGAAAAAGAAGATGATATTGTGTGTGAGTGAGGGCCTATTTATAGCCTCTTGGGAATGTTCTAGGCCTAAAATCTGTTAGACACTCCTCCCAATTATATCCGTACGATCTTCTCAATGATTGGATCTTCATTGTCCACCCTTGGATCACTTTTCATCTCACTCGGATTGCCAAGCTGGCAATCCTTGTTAAGGCCCTTGTACTTGTTGTGTGAGTGATTGTAGAGTAAAAACCATCATCCTTGTGCTTCTTGCCATAGCCACGTGGCATTGTGAGCTAAAAAGGGTGTTTGATTGACTTATTTGACCCTGCCATACTGTTGTAGACCTTATGAATTGACTAATGCACCCTTTAATTTGCATTTGCCCCTTGATTTGACATAGGTAAATGAGGAAGGGGACGATCTATAGTAAAACTGTATTTTGCGCCCTTTTTTAACTAAACGGGTAAATCAGGTGGAAACTTTGGGGAAATGGCACATTCAGTCCTTGTGTTTGGTTATTCAAAGTTGTAGTGTAAAAGAACTTTGGTAAATAGCAGAAATGGTCCCTGTGGTTTTAATAAAATGGTAATGGGCTAGGGTTTGGGCTTATGTCTTGGGCTTTTTGGATCCGGGTAAGGTAGTTAAGGGTTTAAGGCCCATTTAAGCCTTAGGGACCATTTGTGTAACATTTGGAAACTTGAGGGACTGAAATGGAATATTTTGGGGTTTTTGTCCTTTTATGGTTGACTGAGGTTTGACCAGGGTTGACTTTTTGACTTTGGCTTCCGGCTCTTGCACGCTCTTCCGTTCTCGTGTCCGTGTTTTCCTGTTTTTGATGGTTTTCTTGTGATTTTTGATATATCCGTACCTGCACACACAAAACACAAAAACAAGTATATTTTTGCTATTTTTAGTGTATTTGTGGTCATTTAGGGTCATTTTTGGTAATAACGGATATGTGTATTTTACACTTATCATATACGTTCGTTTATCCAGTGATAGCTAATCACCTGAACGGGGATGTCAATCCCAAATAGATCTATTTATAACATTCGCGCTCACTCAGTAATTGACAGTTCATGATTGTGGGCTCAGAGGATTATCGCTACTTAGGAAAACACATAATCATAATGTAAAAATGTCCACTTGTGTCCAATTGTAAAATCATGCATGTTTCTCACCCCAAAACTTGTAAATCATTATAAATGTAAAACGTGGGGCTATGAAAACACGTTACGAAAATGTCCGAATGCAACCTAATTAATTGTAGGTCGTAAGAGTACCAAGTACTTTGAATAACTAATACCGTATATAATTCTATATAGCTACATCACCATCTAATTGTATTAGTGAAATAATATTTATAAAGTAAAAATGTTTATAAATATCAAATTAGTAAAAATAGTGTAACTTTCTCGTTTCAAGCCCATTTCGTAAGTTCTTTACGTCCACGCTCTCGTATTAAGAAGATTTATCAAAATATTACATTTTAGTATTTTAAGTCCTCTGATGAACAGTACTTTTTACTGTTCGTGCATTTTTATAAATTTATTTTTATAAATTTAATTAGCGTAATCTCGTAAAAATCATATCTTATTCGTTTTAACTCCGATTTTAGTGATTCTTTCGAGCACGTCTTCATAATTAAAAGTTCTATCTAACTAAAATATTTTCTAAAAAGTTGCTGAGATGAACAGTACTTTATTTTTATAAAATTATTTTCATAAAAGTATTTATTATCGTAAACATGAAAAATCTATAACTCCTTCGTTATTGATCAAATAATTATGATTCTTAATGTTTTCGAATCCTAAAAATATGTACTTTCTATGAAAAATAATTATATATTTTTTATCAGAATTGGAAATTAATAAGTTTTTCTAAATTTTTTTTATAAAAGCTTTTATTATCTCAAACTTGCAAATGGCGTATCTTCTTCGTTATAGCTCGGATTTTCGAGTTCTCTATATGCCTACGATCGTCATGACGTGTAGTATAATATAAAATGATACCTTTAAATTTTGAATTAAAACATCAAGTTTGTACTTTTTATATAAAAACTATTTAAACTTATTTTTTATAAACTTTTGGCATAAATGTAATACTACAAGTCATCTACCATGTCTTATACCACAAATCTTATATACTTTAGGTCCTTAGTCCATCATTTGTCCAAGAGTACAGTTCCTCATATTTATTTTACTTATAAACTTTAATAAGTAAACCTTTAAACCATTAATTTATATATACTTTTATAAATTAACCAACACTTATATAATACTTATACTTCTATTACCACATGATCTTAACATCCATATAATATATGAAAAAGTATATTAAACCATGATCAAGTGTAAAAATCCATTTTACATGTTAATATGTTAGCTAGATGGTGATTTACTATATAAACACCATATACACATAAAATCATAAATGTAAAGAGTGTAAGGTTTTTAAAAGACCTTAGGATGAAGTATGATGAAGAAAAACAAGATCTAAACCCTAGTTTAGATTTAAAACCCAAGCTTCCAATACTAAGAAACCCAAAATTCCAATGAAACCTTAATCTTAAGCCTTCTTGATTAAACCCTTGTAAATACTAAACCAAACCTTCAATATACCTTAGGATACCTTAGATAGGATGTTAGAACACTTGTATACTTGGTAAATAAAATTGTATGAATTATATAAGGGTGTTTGCGTTTGGCCGTGAGCTAGAGAGAGAGAAACAAAGAGATTGTGTGAAATTTTGCTTAAGGAAATGAAGTGTGTGATATCTCTTACAAGTGTGCATGTATTTATATACCAAGACTAATCCAAGTTACTATTAGGGAGTGGTCAAGACTAATAGGAAAAATGGGGAGGGAATTAAGGAGAAAAGGTGGTCAAATACACTAGTCATGTATTAGTCATAATAAGCCCTAGATTGTACAAGACTTTGGTAAAGAATTTGTGTGCCCTTGGTTCCCTAGGGTGCACCTTGGTTCTGAATTTTTAGGGGGGGGGGGACTAGATGATTTTTGATATCTTGAGTTGATATATTTGAAATACTTGTAGTTTAAATGTGTATAGATTAAGTGTAGTCTTTAATACTTGTAAAGTGTATGTTTTGGTTTAATTCTTATACATATAATTCGGCTAATATGATAACATAGGTGAAGTTTTATAAAAAATTTAAGTATTGGGTATAAAAATGGATATTTGTGGAAGCGTAGATAAGTTTTGGTGGTTTCGTGAATGCCTAAATGTATTTTATCGCGAAACGTAAACACTTTACGTAACCAATAAAAATAAAATTTACAAAGTTAATAATTATCCTCCAAATAATTATCTAACACTTGCTTGGTGACGTAACATTTTAATTGTTTGTATGACCCGGTTTACGTGAATGGATCATTTTAGCTTACGCGATTTAACTTAACGATTAAAATTAAAAGCAAACGCGTACGAGACTAAAAATAAACAATGAAATAGTCGTAAAATGACCTGAAAACACGAGGTGTTATAATTGTGGTCTCGAGTGATATACCAAGGCAAGTTCTAAAGTCCACTACATCACTGGCACACTAATAATTTTGTGGAATTTTTAGTAAACTTTTGGAAACGGAATATGCTTAATTCTCACAATTTATCATTAAGGGTTATAGTGCGTAAGATTATGTAACTAGTAATTTTTAAAAAAGTTATGCTAAATTTTTATAAAGTTGGCATAATTTAAGCATATAGCATGTTATTAGTAAAATAAAGGACATGTGGGCGTTCTAATTCTCCACCCCCCACTTAAAATATACAACGTCCTCGTTGTATAGATAAAACAATTAAAGAAAATGGAAAATAGAATTAGAATGAGGAACTCCCCTGATATGTTGCATGGGATGATTCTCCAATTTGAGTTTTTGAGCAAAAGTGTGTTGACGAGGCATCAGAATGCCCGTATGAGTTCAATACATGTCTTTTTTAGAGTATACCAAATCGTCGATTTCTTTACATCAAGGTCCTACATAAAATTTTAGAAGATAAAAGTGCAATTCCTGTCTCGGTTATATAATGGTTATAATGCACGAAATAAACACACATACTATACAGGTAGTCAATACGTCATATCCCAAACCTAAGGATACACCGTATTGTATCCTGTAAAAACAAATGTTTTAAAGTTTTGCATGAATTTAAAGGACTGATAACGTCCAGACAGGTTCGATATGGCGTATCCATAGAGGTTCGATACGCCATATTGAGTGTCTGGGGAGACAGACTTAATAATTAAAATTACAATTTTCAAACAATTAAAAACACTCGGGTTGTCTCCCGGTAAGTACTTTTCTTTCAGCTAGTCTTTAAGTTAGACTCTTTCTTCTCTTCACTTCATCAGTTTCTTTGCACATTTCAACACTTTTTCCTTTCATGCAATGGTTTTGGAATCTCGACCCTGTAATCGATCAATGACCTACGTTGCTGAACTTACTGCCAGGCTTGATTCTATCATACACAATCAAACCAAAATCATCATATCAAAATATATATCAAAAGATAACAAGTTTTAAGTTTAAATACATCATGACATGAATAATATAAATGTACATAAGCTCAAAAAGTGAGGGGGAGAGTAATTATGGATCTGGCTACTGTGGAGCTGAGGTGCTAGCATTGCCGGTCCTACGTCTGGTACTTCTTTGGTAGGGAAACTGCGAGCTGCCTACAAGAGTGCTGTCAAAGGCCTGGTAGGTGCGACCGCTAGCATCCATCAGCTAGGTCATGCAACTGACCATCCAGGTAGTGAACCTACCCTGATAAGTTATTGATCTATCAACATCACCACGTAGTCCCATAATGCTCCGTCGTAACTCGTGCACCTCCTCGTCAAGCCTCGAAATCCTCTGAGGCATAGTCTTAGGGGCAGGTGGCGGTGGCTGAGGTGCCTGCACAAGTACTGGATCAGCCTGAGCACCCTCATCAACTGCAGAAGCATCCTCAGCGACTCTAGGGGCACCAGCCATAGTATCTGGCTACCTCTCTGTTCCCTAGGCTACCCAAGCCCACGTATCACCAACCCTCTCATAGATGTGAGCCTAGAAATCTCATGTAAATTAATCACTAGAAGCTCACGGGTAACCACCGACAAACCCCTCAGTCCCTAATCACTAACAAGTCTAAAATAAGCAGCAAGACGCCCAATGAAGTGTCCCCTAGACAACCTAGCTCCACTATTCTTCCCCTCAGCATGCCTAAATAGGTATTGTGCCAATAGATACGGGACGTTAGCAGTCCCCTGGTCCATGCTCATAAGATAGAAAAGATCGACACCGGTCACCTTCTCAGGTGCCTGCCCCCTGCCAGATATACTGCAAGATATCATCTTGTGGCATAATCTCATCACAGGGTCTCGGATGAAAACATAAGAGGGATCCGACCCCAGAAAGTCCCTATTAGATGAAATCTCGATCCAGTAATCCCTAAGACCCCCTTTATCGGGGATCACTCTCTCACTACCCAGCCAATATGCCCCAAAACCATCCTCTGCCATCTCCTCGGCGGTATGAAAACCTAAAGCCATAATAAACTACCTCCAAGTCATTCTACGCCTGGCTCCACCTAACTGAAAACACAGGGTGTTAGCAACATCCAAACCCGTCTTTGTATCGCTCATCTTACAAATACTGAGAAACTCCAAAATAAACTATTGAACCATATATGCCCTGATCTCAAATAGTCTCCTCCGTGCATGGATACTAAACAACTCCTGTCCCTCATCCTTGTATGAACCATCCTTAATCTACCAGCCAAAGTCTGCCTCATCCCCTCGGTCAATCCACCAAAATCTAGCACGTGTACCCGGTTAACTAACTTACCGAATATCGTCTCAAGCCTCTGCTCATAGTTATGCATTATATCCTTGGTGTACCCCTCGACTTGGTACCTGAGCCATGGGTGTCTCTGATCCCTAGGTGGTAAAGGTGACATATATGCAAATAAAATAGAATCAGTACACAGATAAATAATTTTTAAACATTTTGTACCAGGGGTGGATATGGTGTATGGGGAGAATGAATATGCTGTATAGAGGCTTTACGAAGATACGGTGTATGTGGTAAACAAATACGCCGTATTAGGAAATTATACTTCGGGTTTTCAAAAGGGGTCTATACGCCGTATCCAGGCTAACGGATACGTCGTATAGGGCTCAAAATTTGGGGAAAAATCCTTTGATACGCCATATCCATTAGGGATGGATACGCCGTATCGTATCTGCGGTAAAAAGAAAATGGGTTTTCCCGTTTCTACCAGTTTGACCCCACGACCCCATTAGCCATAAATACTTGTTTCAACTATGTTATCAAATGCAATGGGGGCGTACAATAGGTATATATGGCAAAAAACGCAGACACTAATTCAAAATCAAACCTTAACCCTAATTCAATTCAAAAAAAGAAAGAGAGTAGAGTAACATACCTTATGATTAGGAGTTGAAAGATACAGAAACTAAGGATTGAATTTCAAGATTAATAAGGCGCGGTTAATTTGTTTTTGAATGAGAGTAAAAAGTGTATGTGAAGATTATCCGGTGTATACGCTGGGTTTTTATACCTACGCTTCATACGCCGTATAGGGAATCGTCCAATACGGCGTATTGGACAATAAGTTGATACGGCGTATAGGTGTCACCTTAATACGCCGTATTCATTCTTGGAGACCAGTTTTTTAAAGGTTTAACAAAGTAAAGAAAAACGTACCTTGGCCTCTACAATATTCTTGTGTGAACACCATCCTTATAATACCGCTTCGGGTCAAACGGGATGCCAAATGGCACATATAAATTCTTAAAACGACTTAATGGTATCCCGTTGTTAAGATAATTCCAAGTCACGATATTAATAACCCTTTGGTATCGATGTTTATTGCATTACTTCCTGAATACCGTGTTACATCGATTTCACTATCATCACGGTCCTTTTCTGATTTTAGCTTATTGCTAAAAACTATGTTAAGAGGAAATGAATCATTAAAGTATAAAACGTTTCGTCCTTCTTGTTAGGAATCGAAAAAAGACTCGGTCACTTTCAAAGTTGTAATAGTATAGCTCATAGTGTAATATTTAGAAACTTACCAAGCTAACCGGGTCAACATAAATCATCCTTATGTTGACCGGACCTATGCATGGTATATATACCCCTCTCCATTCCTTGGAGAGGGTTAGTTGTTCATTTGGTCATTCAAAATATTACATTTTATTTTTTCTCTCACTAAGTACTACAACCCTCCTTTCTCTCTCTTAACTTTCTATCTTATTTAGTTTTTAAGTGATTTGATACTTCTACAATTGGTATCAGTCGCCATGGGGTGATATCGTGAGCTTGTGTGCGTTTATATCTTGTTTAGATCATTAGTTTTGGTTATTTAAAGGTTTCGTGTGCTCTAAAATACAAACCCGGATTTTTATGTTTAAAAGTGTTAACGTTTGTGTTTTTAAGCAAGATATAGTTCAAAGATAACTAGTTGTGAAAGAAAAATCAAGGTAAAACGTCAAAAAGGGCGAGTTTTTGGTGATTTTTTGTGAAAAAATACGTTTTTATTTGAAGGAAGCGAAATATGTTATGAAGGTAGCGAAATATTACATGAAGCTAGCGAAATATGTATTTAAG
>BQNB010041264.1:4287-46877 GCA_026074375.1 Tanacetum coccineum
GGCTTTTACCCCTGGAAAGATATTTAAATCTAGTTTCCAGAATATTAGGCCTTTTAATCAAACCATTTACCAATCCACGGGAAATAAGTTTTTACTAATCATAACTCAAAACAGAAAGTTCGCTGAATTTCTAACGTTTACGGTTTTGGCCATAAATCCTATTCTATAATAGAAATAAAGTTGAATCCAAAGAGAGATGAAAGCTTATGATGTCTAGTGTTTAAACATGTTTTAAAACCCTAACAATTTAGTGCAAAAATCTGGAGTTAAATCCCTTTTTCAAACAGTAGTTCAGAACTGACTAGTTTCTGTAAATCGGTCATATCTCACTCATCTGGAGGAGATATGCCTCTATCCAATTCTACACATGTACCTTGAACTTATTTTTACAATCCCATCAAAAAATACAGACCTTCTTAGACCAAAAGTTTGCTGTAACTAACCCATTTATACTGTTGGTCTGCAGCAGTCCTAAGTTTTCCTACCAAACACTAATTTTGGCGTATTTTCCAAACCGTAATAGATATTAAAGTGAATCTACTTGGAGAAATTAGTTTAAGATGTATGCTACTGAGATTAGCTTTCCTATCCTACATTTTAGAGTATTAACCTAGAGTTTAACTCGTTTTTAAACGATGATCCAGATTTGACTAGCAATCGTAAAACGGCCATAACTCCCTTATCCGGAGGAGTTGATAAACCATCCAATTAGCCATACGTAGCTTAGACTTATACCTATCCAACCATGAAATTTTCCAGTAGGATCTAAGTCAAAAATTATTAGGAAAAGCCACGTTTTGCTACTGACCTCAAACAGTCCCTAAAACTACTTCCAAATTCATTCGAAACTCATTCAAATCGCTAATTAAACACATGCAATGCCATAACATATATTACTAACATATCTCATACATCAAAAATTCATATAATTTAGATAATCAAATCAAGATCATGCATGTGTATAAAATATAGAAATCAAACACATGCACTAGTATAGAAATTAATCGATGATAAAGGGTTACAAAAGACTTGCAAACAACAATAGAAATCAAGAAAAGATCAATCGCAAATTCTTCTTTCTTTTCTTTGTATAGCTGAAACCCAATCAACCTCAAGAACAAACCCTAACTTGTTTTTACTATGCCAAATCTTGCAAAAACCTTTATATTAAAACCCCAATTGCTTTCATTTACCTTCAATTAGATCAAAACCCTTCAAAATTAAAAATCAAGAAAATTAAGAACTTGAGAAAATCTTATGCATGGTGGATTTTAATTGAAAAGTATGATGGGGTTTAATATAAGATTGATTTAAGATGGAATGAGAGTGATTAAAAGGGTTTTGATGAATGATTTGTGGTGTTTCGTGGATTATGTGTCGAACACAGTAGGGAGAAGAGAAGGGGACCGAGTTTTTTTTATAAAATCCTGTAACTGTGTGTTTGTTTTATAAAAAATATATCAAAACTATATTTATTAAAAAACTAGAGTTTTTAATAATTAATATTTAAAATTATTATTTTAAAATTATTTTTTATTAAAATAATTTCGTGGGGAATACGTTGACTTTGTTGACTTTTAATTTAACTATGTTTTTTTGTTTTGTTGGTCGATATTCCGTATACTGTCACAAAAAATATATATACATTTTTTTTTAGGTGTTTTCCGTTATTACATAAACATCATTCTATATCATTACAAGTGTAAACAAAAGTCTCCATATACAATAAAAAAAAACATACGAATTACATTGCAAATGACAAACTACTCGAAATCATACGAATTACATTGCACATGACAAACTACTCCAAATCAAGATTTTTCAATTCATGAGGAATTTCATGAATAGTTGCAGAGAATTAACTGTATGTTGTTCGAGCATATGTATTTACCTTGTTGCCTTGAGTACACTTATTTTTCCACGCAAGTGCTTGCAGTTTGAGCACTCTCTATTTCTTGAAGATCTAGGAGTAAGAGAATAGTTTGTCGGTGTGAGATCTAGAGAATAGTTTGTAGGTGTTTGAAGGTCAGAATAAAGTAGTTGGTGTTGTTTGTGAATGTTCATGCAGAGAAACTTGAGTTCGATGGAGATCCAGGAGGATCTCATCAAATTCACCAAGTCGGGTCTCTTTCATAAAAAAATCCACATCCAAAATGTTTGTGTGGTTTGTTAATAGTAAATAAATCAATTCTTTTAACAATAACAGAATTAATTATTATTACACATATAAAAAACATGTGATTGTTCATTTGATTTTGGACATGCATATATAGTTTACGTAACTCTCAGGATTATTCGATTGTCCGGTGGAAACTACATCTCCTTCTGCACACTCTAACGCAAAAGCTTCATGTTGCACCATGTTCACCATCTTTTTGTGGTTGTGATGTTAAGAGTGTGTGATATGTTTGTGGTTGTGATAGTATCTGCTTTTATGGTATAAAAGATTATTTAGGCGGAGTATTTGGCGGGGAGTATTTGCGGGTAGTTTTAGGCGGGGGAGTATTTGGGGGGAGTATTTGGCAAGGAATCTATTGTATACATTCCATATCGACTGCCGTTGAAACATTAATGTTATAACAATAAATATCGGACTCATCCGTTTGAAGTTTAATGTATAAACCAAAATAACGACTCGTCAGTGGAAGTTCTAATGTAAACATAACATTGACTCGTCGTTGAACGTGAATGTAAAACATACCATATCGAATCGTTCGTTGAACCATTAATGTATAACCCTAACATCTCGAATATACGTGAACGTTAATGTAACACCATACCATATCGCTTCGGTCGTTTTTGAAGTCTAATGTATAACATTAAACATATGATCGTCGTTTTGAACGTCTAATGTATAACCATACATATGACTCATACGTTAAACCTCTAATGGATAACCCTAACATTCGGACTCATCGTTTGAAGTCTAATGTATAACATACCATATCGACTCATCCGATTTGAACATTAATGTATAACCCATTACCATATCGAACTCGTCCGTCTTGAACGTCTAATGTACAACCATATAATCGATCATCGTGTTGAGTCTAATGTACAACATACATATCGACTCGTTCCGTTTGAACACTCTAATGTATAACCCTAACATCTCGACTCGTCCGTTGAACGTCTAATGTATAACCATACATATGATAGTCCGTTGTAGTCTATGTATATCCATACATATCGGATCGTCGTTGAACGTCTAATGTATAACCATACCATATCGATCATACGTTGAAACCTCTAATGTATAACCCTAACATCTCGACTCGTCGTGAACGTTAATGTATAACCTACCATATCGTTCATAACGTTGCTTTTAATGTTTTAACCTAACATTAGACTCGTTCGTTGAACGTCTAATGTTATTAACCTACCATATCAACTCGTGTAAACCTACATATCGAACTCGTCCATTTACGTCTAATGTACAACCATACATATAGACTGTCTGTTGAACGTCTAATGTACAACCATAATTCATTCGACTCGTCTGTTTGAAACGGTCTAATGTACTACCTTAACTTTATCGACTCGTCCGTTGATCCTCTTAATGTAAACATTATACTTATTCGAATATCGTTTTGCGTCTAATGTACAACCTACCTTATAGACTCGTCCGTTGACCTTAATGTAAACCTACATCTCAACTAGTTCTGGTTGAACGTCTAAATGTATCAACATACATATCGGACTCATACGTTGAACTCTAATGTATAACCCTAACATCTTGACTCGTCGTTAAACCATCCATATCGACTCAATCCGTTGAAGTCTTATGTACAACCATACCATATGGACTCGTGTTTTTTGAACCTCTAATGTATAACCCTAAACATCTCGATCGTCGTTTGAACGTCTTCTAATGTATAAACATTACCATATCGTCTCGTCGTTGTACGGTATTATACAATCCATATCGACTCGTCCGTTGAACGTCTAATGTATAACCATACCATATCGACTCGTCCGTTGAACGTCTAATGTATAACCATACCATGTCGCCGGGGATAAGTAATTATAAAAAATCATATTGAATTATAATTATATACGAACCGAGTAACCGGACCGACCCGGCCGAACCGAACCAATTTATATTTTTTATAAAAAGTTATATATTTTATAAAAAAGTTATTATATATTTTATAAAAAAGTTATTATATATTTTATAAAAAAGTTATTATATATTTTATAAAAAAGTTATTATATATTTTATAAAAAAGTTATATAAATAACAATAAAAAACAAGTTATTTTTTTTATTTTTGTTGATTCCCCGGCGACATGTCGCCGGGGATAAGTAATTATAAAAAATCATTTTGTATTATAATTATATACGAACCGAGGAACCGGACCGACCCGGCCGAAACGAACCAATTTATATTTTTTATAAAAAGTTATATATTTTATAAAAAAGTTATTATATATTTTATAAAAAAGTTATTATATATTTTATAAAAAAGTTATATAAATAACAATAAAAAACAAGTTATTTTTTTTATTTTTGTTGATTCCCCGGCGACATGTCGCCGGGGATAAGTAATTATAAAAAATCATATTGAATTATAATTATATACGAACCGAGTAACCGGACCGACCCGGCCGAAACGAACCAATTTATATTTTTTATAAAAAGTTATATATTTTATAAAAAAGTTATTATATATTTTATAAAAAAGTTATTATATATTTTATAAAAAAGTTATATAAATAACAATAAAAAACAAGTTATTTTTTTTATTTTTGTTGATTCCCCGGCGACATGTCGCCGGGGATAAGTAATTATAAAAAATCATATTGAATTATAATTATATACGAACCGAGTAACCGGACCGACCCGGCCGAACCGAACCAATTTATATTTTTTATAAAAAGTTATATATTTTATAAAAAAGTTATTATATATTTTATAAAAAAGTTATTATATATTTTATAAAAAAGTTATATAAATAACAATAAAAAACAAGTTATTTTTTTTATTTTTGTTGATTCCCCGGCGACATGTCGCCAGGGATAAGTAATTATAAAAAATCATATTGAATTATAATCATAAAAAAGTTATTATATATTTTATAAAAAAGTTAATTAAATATACTAAAAAAAGTTATTTATTTTAAGTAATTTAGTTAAAAAGTTAATTAAATATACTAAAAAAAAGTAAGTTGTTTATTTTAATGTTTCCCCGGCGACATGTCGCCGGGGATAATCACCCACCAAAATTTTCATTACCCCGCCAATTACGCTAAACGACAAAAAAAATATGTTTCCCCAGCGACATGTCGCTGGGGAAAAGTTTGCCACCGTGGCACAAATTGTTTGACTGAAAAACGAGTGGGACCCACATCTTTGCTGGGGATTATCGCTGGGGATTGTATCCCTGACGAGGATTCCCCAGCGACTATTCCCTAGCGACATTTCGATGGGGATAGTTTTCCCCAGCGACATGTCACTGGGGAAAGCCCCGAAATGTCGATAGGGAATACCCCGATTGTTGTAGTGTGAGTAAAAAGAATACCCAAAATATAAACCTCATATATGTTGAACCAAGGACATCCGGTGAAATATCGAGTCCAGCAGAGCACACAACATCTACAGTCATTCATGTTCAACCGCCTTCCGATACAACCACAGTGAAAAACATGCCCGCAAGGGCTGAGTTGGCATACGAGGTCATCTGTTTCATAACGCTTGCGGCAAATGAAACATACTCGTGCAACATACTTCCCTTGCCACCGGTGCGGCAGATTTTCATATGGAATTGTTGGAAGATCAATATCACTAAAATCGCGGCATTTGTGTTTAAGGATTTTTATCAACAAGAAACTGAGGAAGAAGTATATGAGGATGATCTGGATCATCATTATTTTGGGTTTTGCTAATCTCTGCCCATTAGTAGAGGTTAATGTGCATTTAATAAACAGAAACTTTCCTAATTAACAAAAAAATGCATTAAATACACATTAAATGAACTTGTAAGTTTTCACTTGAATTAATTAAAACATTCGTTTTTTAAATAGATTAAACCATGTCAGGGAGGCAGAGTTTACCAAAACCCTTTCTTCGATGTTGGCCTTGTGTTTGAAATAAATTTTCGTTAATAAGTCTTAGGGTTTATCCAAAAAAAAGGTTAAAGTGCAAATTTCGTCCTTATTGTTTCCAAAAAATGCAAGATCGCCCACGAAACCAACTTTGTTTCGACTTAGTATGTGCAACAAAAAAACCCACGAAGCATTATCTCTAACATTTCTCCAGTTATGTGGCGCCTCACGTGTGCTGCACGTAAGGGTATTTCTGTCATTTCATTGTTCCCGCCTAGTTTCTCACCTGGCTAACTTCGATTCTCAATGTTAGACTATCTTTGAAGGACTAAATTTGCAATGCATTAACTTAAAAGTATCACTCTGAGCATTATTGCAAAAGAGACTCAGCTAACAGTCACTTGAGCATTAACACCAAGAACATCACACAATTAATACTCTAACACCAAGAACATAACACTCTAACTGCCTCCCCCCAAACAACTTTAAAGTAGTAAGAAACCCTAATTGTTCTAAACTCTTCAATCCAAAAAAACTGATTATCGTTATCCACTAACTGGCAAACTAAAAAGGTTTATTTATATTTGTCATTCATTTTATTGAATTTTTGATTATTAACATTCAATATTATGGTCTTGATGTTTTGAATGTAAATTGTGTCAGGTGTAATGCCTTATCAGGAAGAAGTCGTTTTCAACATACACAATAATGGATTATTTTAATTTGGTCTATTGAGATATGTAAATGGGTATGTTAGTGCGCTTTTTGCCTTTACTTGTGATAGCAAGGTTTTTAGTACTAGGTCATATGTTGGCATGGAACATTGATTTAGAGGGTACATATGGGGAGGTTGTGGGATAGGTAGAAGACAATGCTAGCTTGTGTTGCTTTAGTTCAACTCTTTTTGAGACTAGATATCCTTTTCAGACTAGGAATAAAAGGAAGAGGAATGATAGCAACCAAATTCGGGTGGATTAAACAAAAAATTGAGGAGAGGTGTTAGCTTGAAAATAAAGGTTGTGGTAACAAAGGTTGAAAGAGTGTTGAAAAGAGGAAACAAAAGAGTAATGAAAAGGAAAAACAAAAAGTAAGTGGGGGCGAGGCTGAATTAGGGAAGAAGAAAAGGATTGTAGAAAAGGGAAAAGGGATCATGGTTGAAGATGTTGTGGATGTTAACAAGAAAAAACATGTTTTTCCAAGGTCTAATGGTATTGTCATTAGTGAGGGTGTGGGATCAAGGTCTAAGAGTCTTTTGAATGTGAGAGAAAAGGTTGCTGGTGATGATAATGTGGGAGTAAATAGGGCTGTTAGAACTAGGTTTGTTGTACTTGGTTTAAGAGCATGTGACAACTTAGATCAATAACCCTTAACCCTTTCCAACATGAATCAACAAACTTTTTTAACACCTTCAACAAGTGTTAGGAAACCATAAAGTTATGTTAAAATCACTAATTGCATACTAGGTCTTAGAGCATCAAGATTTGGGAGAAACCAATGAAGCAATATTCATATCTCAAGTGGTGTTTCTTTGACTATGTGACTCTAATGAATTGCATTGCATATTATGTTAATGCATTGCATTGCATATTTTGAGTTTGCAGGTATAGCTGATTAGTTGTTTGTTCATCCATATGAAGATTTAATGGTGAAGTGGTGCATCCAGTACAAGCTTTTGAAGTTTTAGAAATGTGTTGATCGGTTGGGATAATGTAATGTGTAAACAAAAAACAATGACAATATGGGTTGTAAACTGTATGTTTTGCCATATTATGTTTGGCCTAATGATCCATGTTGCAGTTCACAATGTATTAACATTATTAGCCTTCAATTACAAGCTTATGGTTTAATGTTTTGTGATATTATGTTTATAAAAGCACTTATGGTTTGTGCTTTAAGATGTTGTGATCATTAACCTATTATGTTGTGATTAAAGTGGATATAGCAGATATGATAGTTAACAAAAACACCCCTTCTGCTACTCCACAATCAAACACAGTTAAAGTTCACAGCTTGAACAAGAGTGCATTTTCACACTTAATCTCTTTTTTTCACTTGCTTAATGTTTGAAACTTTTCCGCACTTAATCTCTATGTTTTCACTCACTCATTGTTTCTCAAATATTGTGCTACACTTAAACTGCTTTGGTACTATTATCTGTGATTAACTATATGAAAGCAATAAATTATGTGTTGCAAATTTAGTCCTCAAAGCAAACGAAATGGTTTGGCTGCTCCCACAAATTAGGATTGACTCTTCACTTTTTCACATGTAGTTTCCTTTCCTATATAACTGTTACACATTTCAATCCTTTGAATCATCTTTAACAAACAAATAACACATTATAACATATCTTTGGTTCAACAATCCACCATGTCTCGTTTCCATGTTCTTGATGATTTGGTCATCAGAGCAAACTCTACAATGTTGTGCAACCACGTGTTGGTTAAAAATGGATGAAAAGACTCAAAGAGACTTACAGGTTTTACACGACCTTTTAAACACATTTAATCTGATCCCGATTGCAACGAAAGAGAAGCCTTAACGCAAGAACTTGAACAAAAGCTTAAACTAAGTCCTTATAAAAGTTTAGAATTTTTTAAGGAGTTGCAAAGGAAGGATGCAATAAGGATGCTGGAAGCGAGACAAGTGATTGTCGATTTGCAGCTTTCCATTCACAACAGTGAGAGTTTATTCAGGAGATTAGGTTGGTCTAAAGTTACAATAGTTTAAAACGTTACAAACAAGTTACTCAACCTTTTGTCACCCGTTACATAAGTTACTGTCAAAGTTTTAACCTTTTACTACTGGGTTTTTTCCTTTTTTTAAACGACAATTTTTTGGACGCTTTTATCTGTTTTTATACGTTTTTTTACAATACACTTTTGTTTGGACGATATAATACGTTTTCATCTCTATTTATACGTTTTTGTACGTTTTTTTACAATTTTATACACTTTTGTATGTTTTATATGTTTTTACGTTTTTTGACATTATTATACGTTTTTGTATGTTTTTATATATTTTTGAACGTTATTATACGTTTTCAACTGTTTTTATACATTTTCTTTCGTTTTTGTACGTACGAAAATGGAGAAAAACGTACAAAAGGGTAAAAAATACAAAAACAGAGAAAAACATACCCAGCCGTATAAAAACGGATAGAAACGTACAAAAACGGACGAAAATATACAAAAACGTACAAAAATATGGTGTATAACATTTTTTTAAGGTTCAATAACCCAATTAATAAACCCGTGCATGCTTGTAACATGCTTGTAACATTTAAACTATAGTGATGGCGTGGACAAGGGAACAGGTAAATCATCCGGTTACCCACCCTAGGTGGAGTAACTTGAGTGTAACTTTTCTTAAACTTCAGTAACCCATTAAATAAACCCGTGAACTAGAGTAATTTGTTTGTAACGTTTTAAACTATAATAACTTAGGCGGACATTTCATCAAACTTTAGTAACTTTTTTTGTCTATTAACCAGTTTGATTAATATCATTTTCATGTTTTAGTTTTTGTTTTCGATTAATAATACTTCCGAAAAATGTTTATGTTTGTGATCTCAAAGATTCTAAAAAGGCGAAACCATATTTGAACAAAAAAAAAACCCAATAACAGGGTGGTTTTACCATGAAAATAAGGATCAAACGACCTATTTATTAGTTTACACAATTAAGATACCATAGCACTAAACTGGAAGACTTTCCATTCATAAAATACCCCCAACCCCTACTACACGCATCAACCTTCTCAGACTTCATAAACCAACCACCTGGCAACTCCCTCTGCCTCACAGCAAACTCAATCTTATCAAGAATCTTGTTGTGAGTTTCCCTAACCATTCTCATCAACATCCTCGCCTTACGCAAATCAATAGTTTGAAGTCTCTTAAGCTTGGTCACATTCGCCCATGCAACTCTAGACGTATTGTAGTTTTGGAGCTCAACAATGAGCTCCCCCTACCCATGATCCTATTGGTAAGCTTTTGGCACACATTCATCAAATATGTTGCATGTTGCATGTCTTGGGCAATCTCTCTCTGGTAATGGCAAACCATCATATCAGAGATCACAAATGAGTTACAGGCATAAACGAGGTCTCGCAAATGAGTTAAAGGTAATGGCAGATTTGTTCTTAAGTGCGTGTTTAGTGAGTGTAGTCATAACTCACGTTGACTAAATAGGATGAGTTTAGGTAAAACAAGTTAATACATTGCAATTTAGTCCTTCAAAGATAGTTTAACATTGGGAATCGAAGTTAGCCAGGTGAGAAACTAGGCGAGAAGAATGAAATGGCAGAAATACCCTCACGTGCAGCACACATGAGGCACATAACGGAAAAAATGTTAGAGATAACACTTCGTGAACTTTTTTGCAATCAGGGAACAAATCGAAACAAACTTGGTTTTGTGAGCGATCTTGCATTTTTCAAAAACATTAAGGACGAAATTTGCACTTTAACCCAAACAAAAAAAATGGGCCCGTCTATTTTGCTTCTCCGAACCTGAAAATTAGTTCAAAATTAAATATCAAAAGTTAACTTCTCAAAATAACAATGAGATTTTCAAGTTTTGTTAGTAAGTATGAAAATTTATGAGAATATAGACAATTTATAAACGCCTACTTTGAACATTCAGTTCGGCCCCGTAGAATGAGTGACCCAACGCGATGTAGCCAGAACCATCAGCGACGGGTGCTAACCATCCGTGCTTATGGGCCGAGCCGCTACTACAACGAGTGGCCATGGAATGCAGCCAACACTTTGTGCTTGGAGTTCTATAAAACATTCAACTAAATGGATTCAAACACTTTGTGCTTTATACCCTATACTTGATCTTCAAATAAGTCATTTACAAAACAAGAATCAAACAGCATTTAGCCAACACACATTATGTGGCAATTTTATTAATCGTTGATCATCGTCCTCGTGGATGTAGCATCTGAGAAAACACACCACTCGTTGCAACATCGTCCCTTTCTTTATCTACCTTGAACTCGTCCCCACTCATCATACTCACACTATTGTCAAATACTTCTAACGAGCCCAACCTGATCCCCGGGATATAATTCATACTGCTATCTTCTGGCTCCTCAAGAGCCGAAGATGTCTCTTCAAGCTGCAACGCATACTCCAGATTCCATAAAACGTCACCCATTGATGGCCTATCGACACCATATTCTGCCAAACATTTTTCGGCAATCTCACCATATTTCCTTAAAGACGAAATATTCACCTTCCCTATTAGGTTTTGATCCATAACATGTTCCAAATTTCCCTTCTTTTGCCACGATAAAGCCCATTCAGCAATGTTCACTTGATCTCGAGGAAGATTAGGATTTAAAGCCGGTCTGGCGCACAACACTTCCATCAGAACAACCCCGAACGAATAAACATCAGACTTCTCGGTTAATTGTTGTCTTCTGAAGTATTCTGGATCAAGATATCCGAAACTACCCTTCACTGCTGTGCTAACGTGGGTTTGGTCGAGAGAGGGTCCTGCTTTCGACAGCCCAAAGTCAGCAACTTTCGCTACAAAATTCTCATCCAATAATATGTTGGTTGTCTTCACATCCCGATGTATCACACCATAGGATGCACCGGTGTGAAGATAATGTAGGCCCCGAGCGGACCCGATACAGATCTCAAGGCGTTGCTTCCATGACAACGAAGGGAGATCTGTGCCATACAAATGGCCCCTTAGTGGCCCGTTTGCCATATACTCATAAATAAGAATCATTTCGGATCGTTCATCACAATAACCAATGAGCGAGACCAGATGACGGTGTCTGAGCCTCGACAACATCTCGATCTCGGTCCGAAACTCAGCAAGACCTTGTTCAGATCTCGTGTCTCCTCGTTTTACAGCAACACGGGTCCCATCTTCCATAGTCCCTCTATAAACCCGCCCAAAACCACCAACTCCAAGCAACAAACTTTCATCAAATTTGTTCGTCGCTTCCAATATTTCTTGAAAACTAAAGCTTCTTCCGAGATCATTACACGAAGCTAACGAAATGCAGCTTGCAGTATTCGACATTTTCGTCATGGTGATCGAATTTCCGTACAATGGATTCAAATGATCCACCTTTTTCGACCCACGACCCACCACACAAAAATAACAAAAAACCGATATAATAACCGCCACAACTGCCCCAATAACAACCCCTATCACAATACCAAACTTTTTCGACTTCTTTACTGGAGCAGCAACTAAATCATCCACCGCACTAACCCCATCTAAGCTTTGAGCTCGATTACTTATCTTGAATATTTCAAGACCATTCAAAATCGCATTAGCATCTTCTGCATCTGCTTGTGGGCCGATACTAACAGTCAAAGTATTCGACTCATCAGTCGAATTCGTGACAAAATCTTTATAAACAGGCACATCTAAGTTACCCGTCAAGCTCGATAAATCCAAACCAACATAAGCATTATCCGAGTTTATATAAAGATTGAACAAAAGTTCATTCAAAGACTCACTCACTATATCACAAAAATGTACCCGAACAAAGTATGCAAAATCAGGATCAACCGGAAGAACCCAAGTGACATTGAAGTACAAGTTCGCTACATTTGCATTACCCATAGTTTGCGCCGTTGCATAAACAAAACTCGGAGCGATTTCATGACTTAAGCTTTGAGGGTACTTAACAGAAGAAGGGCTTATCGACACATTTGCAGCTGAGCTATTAACATGAAGATACTTCTCATCATTTTCCCATATTCTTCCTAACGTATCGTTTTGTGGAGTAAGTCTCGGGCCACCCATATTTAACCGGTACACAGTCTCAAACGCGAGTTCTGATAACCCGTTAAGCGAGGTGGAATGTGACAACGTGATAGCCTGATCAGGGATCAAGTCATCAGGGACAGACACAACTTCAATCGCGTTAACAAAAGCGAATGAATTATTTGATGGGACAAAATTCAAAAGCAATGTGTCTGAATTCACATTGATGGAATACTCTTTAGTAACGAAATTAGACTCTTTATCAAAACTGTGACTGTTTAATAACACAAAGTTTTCGGTTACTACTGTGAATGAAGCTGAAGTAAGGTTATGGCCCGGGATGGGGTAAAAATGTAGACGGATAAAATGACGGCCTTGTTTCTGGATATCGAATTTGTAAGTGAAAGTGGCGGGAAAAACTCGTGCAGATTGATGGATTGGGAATGGAACAGCGGAACTCGATTTGATGGTATATGAATCTTGTGGTGATTGGGTCGAATCAGGAATATAAATTTGGTGAAGATATGAGATATTCTGTGATGAACCACAAGCTAATAAGTAGTTATCAGCAGGAGTGAATGAAGCAGAAGATTTGTATAAAGATATAAGTACAAGAACAAATGGTACTAAACTGAAAAGTTTCATTTTTCTTGAAAAGCTTAACCTTAAATCCCTCACGAGCTAAAAAAAGAAGCTAGTTACCCCTTAAAGATTCAACATTTAAGAATCTTGATCTTAAACCGTAAAGCCTAAACCCCAAAGTCAGCGGAAAAAGAAGCTAATAACGCCTTAAAGATTTAATCTTTATGAACATATTTTGACACCAAAAGAACCAAATGAGTTGATGTATAATATGAAAGCTGATAAAAGATTGATTATAAAGGTTGAAGCTTTTATGGGTGAAGTCTAAACAGCTCAAAATGAGGGTGTATGGACCCACAGATAAACTGTAAAGAATCAAGATCAGTATCTATCAATCCCATAATAATAGTTTGATTCAATGAAACCAGCTGGTATTAAATGATTGACATATGATTTTCTTTTATTTTCTTTTAATAATATTCATGGGATCTTTGATTTGGTTAAGTATTAATTTAGAAAGTGCTATGAAAGTTCTGCAGCTGCAACTAGCTCTTTATTTTATTGTGAAGTGTATTACTCATTATATCCATCTGTTTCTTGAGTGAATCCCAATGTTTATATGTACTTTTTTCTGCTGCTATTAACCATGTTAATTCAATATTGATGTCCGTACAGTACTTCCGTATCTTTTTATAGCTAAAAAACTGTTTTTCGCTAGAATTTGGGTTGTCGGAAGTGGTGCAGGCAAAGGAGAGACAAAGTGTTTGTTGTGAGTGTGTTGTATTTTTATAAGAACTCGAAAAGTTTTAGTGGATAGATAAAAAAGGATAACGACGCTGTCATGGAAGAGAACTTAATTTGGTTCAAGAAGTATAGGGTTCAAACTTCGCTATGTATGTTTGGGGTGACCATGGAAAAAGCCGGAAACAAACGATATCATGATTACACCGCATACATATGAGTTAAAGATAATAAACAAGAAAAACTAATCCGTACTTTAATAGAAGACTTTTAAGACCCCACAATTGGTGGCAGAGAAGAAGGGAAGATTGAGGAAGACTTTTGGTTTTGGTGGAAAAGAATAAAGGACAACTTGCATTTGCATATGCCAATCTCAATCTTCACTACCAATAAATTGGTTTTAAAATTTACAAAAAGAAAATGGCTTTTTTTTCTTCTTTCCATTTTGACATAAACCAAACACTATTGCCATGACTTATTCTTAAGAAGCCAAAAATCTAACCAAAATCATTCATCACATGATTCATGCAAAAAAAATTTGACATCCCTTTCAAAGATGATTGTTAGACTTTTAGCCTCCTAAGAATGATATATGACAATAGTTTACGAAGACTTAGTTTGCAGTTTACTCTTAAAATATTGACATGCGTCCTAGTATGTGACGTATTCATATGGTAGACAAATGTTTTTTTTTCATTTCGCTAAACTCTTTCAAGTTATTTTGAAGTAGATGAAAATTGATCATTGTAATTATGATAATATAGAAATTTATAGTTATCTAGGTCAAAAATAAGTTGCTTGGAGAAAACAGATACAAAAACACACAAATCAATATCATTATTTAGTCATACATAGACACACAAACCATGACAAGGATACAGCAATGGAGACAATAAACAAACATATGACACAAAGGGATAGCGACACACGTCGTCTGGAGTCATTGTAGCAAGTTTCACTATGATGCCACTATCCCGTCTGTATATGCACCTACCCTACCACTATCACCTCATATTGTAACAAAAGTTATCATGTAAATGCTACAAAAAAAAAACTCACCATTTTGATCCATATAGCAGTCCGCATGGGTCACCGCAAAATGAAAATATAATTTATCAAGCCGCAATACAGAATGAAGAGCTCAGAGGTGGAGGTAAGACGCAGACTAAATGGGGCCCCGCCGGGTTGCAACTAATATTTGCCTCACCAATGTTTGGTAGCTCGAGTTGTGGAGGCCGAACGTATCCAGCAGCCAGGGGTACGCATAGTACTGATATCTCAATTCGTGAACCTGTACAAGTAAAGATAATAAGTTTGATGAAATAAATCTTGATGAATTATAGTGCCTCGTTTAGAGAAGTAATAGGTAAAATAACCCAATAAGACATAATGAAGAAAACATACACATTTTGTTAAACGGGAATCAAATTCTCTCGAATTACGTTATCACAGTAATTAATTTTAAAACACACCTTGCTTTGTTGACAGAGATACATGGCCTCGTTTTCTCCCGGCAATCATCCAGTTCTCAGAATTTGCATTCACTTCATATAGTACCTCATCCTGTTGCAAATCAAACTAGATGAGTGGATGTATAACCCACGTATGTCAAGATACTATTATAGTTTCTATTCTTTTTATCCAAATTATGTGTCAATAAAGAAACAACCAAATTAGTAATGTCAATTTTATTAATGGCGAAACCAAATGAAATTATAGGAACATTAAAAGCTTGTGAAACCTTACATTGTTTTCCTCCTTCAATCTTTCAACACGCCACTTCATCGTAAAAAGCTGCCCAACTCTAAGACCGTCTGAAGGAAGAGGAAGAAAACCAACAGCTAAACAAGGTTCCAACACCGGTCGTTGTAAAACAAGGGCACTCCTGAATGTCAACAACTGTGTGGCATCATCCTCGAGTCCACTGGATCCCACAGACATGGGGGTATGAGATCCAAGATTTCTATCCCCGCTAATTTTGTATCTAATATTTATTATAGTATCGGGATGCATCAGTTTAGCTTCATCTGTAAAACCAAGAATTAAATCACGTCTTTGCAGATGGTGCATTTAATAATGAGAAACAACAAGAACTTTAAATTGCCAGCGTTGTATGCTGAGATAATACATGCAATACGAATGAAATATAATTTCTATTGCACCATGATATTTTGATAAGATGAATATAAAATGGCAAATTAGAAAGTCAAATCCAAAGTCGATAAAAATGGATCAAAATAACACACGGACATGATGACATACTTGAATGACTGAGATAAACGAGTAATTACCTTCAGTAGTTGTAGTTTTTAGGAATATACTAAACAAGATTCCAGCTCTAGAAGCTGCGGGAACAACAAGGGGGAAAAAAGCAGGTGTTGGTCTCCCGTCACCTTTACCCCCATGAGCAAAACCGTCTTGTAGATCAAGCCATGCGTCATGAATAGTTAAGCAGGCCTTCACTTGTGAGTGTAGTATGACTTGCAAAAGCAAAGTGCCATCACTGCACTTATCAGCCACACGTGTGCTGACGTGAAAGGGGTTGGTGAAATGAACGGCTATAGTCCTTTCAAATGTCTGATTATGTGATACTCCGAATTCCAGTTTTAAAGCTACGGTTCTCAATCCATCCACAACACTCGGTCTTTCAGGAGAAACCGTCCCTAAAAGAAGTGCCAAAGGATTATAAAGTAACTGAAATATAGTGAAATGTCAACTGATAAAGTTAATGGCATAAAGTACCAACATAACTCTCATTTGTTGTGTACTAGTCATAGTACTTTTTTTGCACATCCTACTTCCTACTCATTAACTGATGGTTTTTTGTCCCATTTGGGTCATTCTGTAACCAAAAATCTCTTAAACCCGGCTTTCAAAATGATAAATTTTGTAAAGAAAATGTTACATTATTAAATGTCGAATATATATAAGGATATTGACATTACAGCTTACAAAATGACCCAAACAAAGAAAAAAATGATCATTTAATGACTAAAGTGTACCAAAAAAGTATGACTAAAACGAGAGAAAATTGAAAAAGTACGTTGGGATATATTCCAGAAACCCAAGTGAAAGTTAATAATGAGAAAGTAAACCTGCAGATGTTCCTCTTGCTAGTCCATCACTAATGGCACGAACAGGAACCCATAAAACGCTCATTATATTGCTTGCCCAGTCAGGTAACTCTATGCTACCATCCTCTAAAGTTAGTTGTGCAAATTCTTTGACAATAGAATTATTGTTACCATTGTCTTTATTATCTGACGCATTTGTATTTTTTGATGTACTGGTATATGTCTCCATTTCGATGGCGTTTGACTCTTCAATTTTCAACCCTGGACCAGTATCAATGTGTAGAACAGCTCCCTTGAGGGAATAATTAATGGGTTTTACAATTATACCCACCCACTGGGGCTCATTCATCAATAATGCAGATGATACTGCTGCAGCAAGATCAACAAGAGCTCTTGGTTTAAACACCTGAAGTTGGAACAGACCACGGAAAAAACAGAACTTAGCCACATCATAACATGCTACATTTCACTATAGATTAAACCACAGAACCAAAGATTAGAGGTCGCAAGATGAGATGATCTGGCGGGTTAGGTGACAGGCCAAACAGGTTCTGGTTAACGGATCATTTATCAGTACTGGTCAATAGGCGGGTTGGGTTGGGTTGGGTTGCGTTGACCAGTAAACACTTTTTTGTCTATTTTTCATTTTTTCTGATGGATAATTAATGTGGTAATTCATGATTATAAAAGTACTGTTTTTCGATATAAATCATTAGGAGGTTGTATGCGTTAAAAAATGACTTTGGGCTAACTGTATGTAACCTGTTTCCCTTTTTGGCTCCATTTTTCGTTCGATCAATTTAAAATAAAACACAGCCCACCCAAATCGACCCCATTCATAGATAAATGGGTCAAAATTGCCACCTTTGCCAGAAATTTTAATCTCAAATTTCCACATCATAGAAATACTACCTTCAGAATTGGTCTAGTTGGCTTCTCATAACTCATAAGATCGTCACTTTCTGCAGGACCACCTCTAGAGAAACCATGAGACCTGAATCGTAATTGACCAATCTGCCCAGTGAGAACACCCAAGACATATGAACCAGTTTTCTGAGGGGGCAACGAAAGCGTGATTGTATTTCTACCGGGGTGTAGTATTGTAGCCCCAGAACTCCTGATTGCCTAATAATTACATAAAACATCATAATTCATATGTTTTGAACTGCTTAGCAATCGGTTGAAGAACAAACAAGAGAAAAAAGAATACCTTTACACCTTCATCCGCATTGGTGGTAGATGTCAAAGTAAGACCGAGTGATTCAAGAGTTATATCATCAGGAAATCCACTTCTTAAAGTTACAGACAAGATTCCCGGATCCCCGTCACAAAGCTCCAAAGGTGGTCCAGAATTACCAGAAAATGTAATTAATGAGGAGACGTCTAAAGGCACAGGGTGCTCCATTTCACCATGTGCAAGACGAACAACTTCTGATTGAAAAGCTTGACGTTCTTTCGATGAGAACAATCCTTTATCAAGAGAGAGTAATCTCACACAAGATGATAAATAGCCAGCTTGGTCATTGAGTATTTTCTGGCACTCGGCTAGATTTGGAAGCACATCAGCCAACAAATCCTCCCAGCCTTCACCAGAATAAAGAGCACAAATCTTCTCATATGACTTTGCAGCTAGATCATAGTTACCATGCTTAAAACAGACAGCAGCAATTTCGCCATCAAGAACAACCCCGTGTCTTTTCCACCACGAATTATGATAATTTTCTGCTGCAGCCTTTGATAGTTCCAGGTATTTTTGCTGATGGAAAAACAAATGACGAAGTGAGATTATAAACATGTGTCGAGGAAGATGACAGAACTTGTAAATTACACACCTCATACTCCTCTAAAGATGAAAATGAAGTCCACAAACTAGGATCAGAAATTGTCTTCTGGAGCGCATGCTCAGCAGCAACAAAGATCTCTGCAAGTTTCATTGGGCGGCTGATTGAGCTTTCAAAGTTTCCTGGTGTAGAATTGGTTCGTGACATGGCAGCAGATGAACCTGAGCTGGCAACATAGACAGGTGGGTCAGAGTGGTTCGTGGTATTTCAACTCTTATAGCAAAAAAAAATGTGGCATTACACTTGAGCATACCCATCCATGAAAGGTGAGCGTCCATCAAACATTTCGGACACATTTCCCACAGAAAGAGAAGCTCTTCGGCGATTAGCTTCTCGCAGAAGAAAACTAGGCTCTAGAGGCAGTGGCTTCCGTTGAATACCAAAATGCTTGACCCTTGGTGTAACTTGAAGATTCATCTATAAAATAGTTCCAGTAGCATTTTATATAATTCTTATTAGTTTCTTCTATGCTTTTAAGGGAACAACATCATATCAGTAATGGCTAATACCTTTTCTTTAGCAAGAACTTCAGATGAAGCATCAGAGGGAACAGAAGGCCAGATTGCTGGCTTAAGGCCTAGGTTGGCATGCTAGAAGGGATCAGCACTGGTAGAAGATGAAGAATTGAACATACGTTTTATGGCTGATATATAAATTGTTTTGCAAGTAATATACAGGTGATAAGTTGCGTTCCTACCTGGTGACAGGGACTTCTTTCATAAGCAGAACGCGATAATCCAACTAATATGCAAGCCTCATGAACTGCCAATTTCATCAAAGTATAGTTCATTATTATCTGATATAAGTGATTTAGAGGCCTCTAACATATGAATGTCGTATTTAGTTTGTTTGGAAAAATGTGTAGCTTGTAGTGACTAATGGTGTTATATAACCTCTTTACCTTAGCTCGACATAGAGAATATAGTTCCCCACGTACGCGATAATATTCTTTTTCTATCTCTGGAGCCACAAGTCCATTATAGTGAGCAGCGGTTGCATCCGCTAACCTCAAGCAAGAGGTTATAATCCAAACTTCCCGTAAACAGAAGGGTAGGATACTCTGTTGCAGAAGTCGCAGACAATAATACAATTAGGTAAAAACATGATTTGTTTTAAGAATATAACTACTCTAAGATAAACCAACACTATTACCAAATAGCATAGAAAATGGACACTGATATGAATGCCAGACCTCATGAAGGGCCAATGCTTTTGAGAAGCTAATTACAAATGAAAACCCTCTTGATGCAACTTCAAATGGACGGTTTAGCTTGAACAATAGCTGCAAAAAGTTCGTATAAGGATCGTGTATTAACAGCCAAAATACTAAGCATACTGAAGCAAGAGATGTAGAATTACCTTTGCTTGACATGCAAAAAGGTATTGTCGAAATTCAAACTCCCTAAAGGAATCATCTTGAACAATCTGTGTTAGTGGTTTCTTTCCAGGATTCAGTAGTGCAGCCTGATCATCACCATTTTCCATTCCTCCAAAGTCTCTTAGTTTACCCGCTAAGTTAACTGATCACACAGAATAATAAAGTTCATAAGTCCAAACTGTTATATAAGTTAACATGCAGATACAATCGAAAAACCAACTACCAATTGTTGCAGTAACACGAGCATTAAATTATCCTAAAATTCAGCTTAGATAATTATTGTATAGCAATCCCTGACCTACTTCACCTATTCCTATTGTAAACAGACAATATACAGAAAGTGCACTAAAAGACAGATGGCAGGATATCAGTTAAGAATACGTTAACCAAGGTGACGAATATCTCATATATCTAATTGACAGAGTTATGATACATAAGACATAATGATTAAGCACCTGTTTCCAAGTAGCAGAGCTCTAGTTCATCATATTCCCGTAACGAGTCCTCGTGAAGATGAGCTATTTCAAACATGAATGCCAAGCTTTCCTATATTGAAAGTAAAAAAAAACAATAATGACACATATAGAGGTCATAGTGTCATACTAGGACAGGTATTTTCATTAATTCTTGCAGAAGTTATAAATTGTTCAATTATAGCATAATAAGTTTGGCTACCTTCAGGATGAAAAAGTTACAGAAGCTCCAAACAGGCTTAAACCGTTGTTCACTGAGCTTACGAATCTCCTCCTCATAAAACTGAATACGCCTATCAAGAGTATTTCTAATGCATTCGGTTATTTTGGATTCCAAATCGTCCCAAAAAGTTGCTTCAGGAGCATGTATATCCAATTTGCAGCACCTACAACAAAGACCCTTTATCTTAAATGCATGATTTATATATGCTGTAATGAAAAGCAAAAGCGGTAGGAAATTCAATACACATTTATTAGCTTCACAACTTTACCTCTCTCTCTTTTTAGAGCTAAAATCAACTTCAATTCTGGCGTAAACTTTTTTTGCCATTTTTGTTGCTTGATCATTTTGGGGTAGAGCCCGCGATACGTAGACAATAAACCACTCTCGTTCATCATTTTGCAAAATCAATTTTAGACGTGGTTTTAGGATTGTCTTAAACTCATCTAAATCCTGTTAAAAACACAAACGGATTTTGACATAAACAGCAAGATATATCGGGTAGTTCAATTCAATTTATGGGCATATGAAATACAAGTTACCTCACAAGCTACAAGAATTACAGTTGCATACGGTTCTCTGAACGAAAATAAAAATTGCTCTTGTGGGAACCTACTACGAAGCCTTGCATCTGTGGTTAGTATAAACTCGGCTGGCAAATTTTCCACAGATACGGGATTACGGGTCTTGTTATTTAATGCAGCTCTTCTAATTGGAAGACGTTCCTCAAATCCCTTTTTGACATGAGGCCACAAATCACTTACATCTTCAACTGAAATTTGTTGAAAATGAAACTTTTCAATTTCATGATTCAGATGACAAAACGGTGATACCAACAAGAAGTTAATCAATTACATCACAAAGAAAACGGTGAAGATATAACGAATTGTGAAAACCGTGCTAATTCCTTCGGGGGTAGAATTTGCTTAACACAAACTTTTGTGGTTTGGCATCTACTATATAGTTCAGACTTCAGTGTAACTATAAAAAAAAGACTTTTATGTATGGCAGTTGAATCATTTGAAAAACGTGTTAAACCTACAAACAAAGCCTTGTACTATTTAAGCTAAAAAACTCTGCGGAACAATAACTTTGCACGTTCGACATCAAGCAGTTAAGTTTCCAACTTAAAAAAAAAAAATCATAATAGTACTTTTTCTAGTTACTATTAACTTTCTAGTTTAACACTTAAAGAAAATGCCAACAAATATTGTCTTAGAGAAACTAAATCCGGAAATAGTGCATCAAATAAGACAACAATTAACTTATCGGGGATATAACGCAAATAGATTAGCTTTAACATTCGCATTAAAAACTAGAAAGTATCCCATGTAGTAAGTTAAATCTAACAATCACAACAATGTAGTAAAATGTTAAGGCGCCTAAAGAAAGAAAGAAAGAAAAGTGACACAGACATTAACAATTTAGGAAAAAATAAAATTGGCGTTAAACCTAAGAAATATAAAATTAAGTATTACAAGAATAATTGAGTGAATTGAATAAAAAAGAGAAGAGTAGAATATACCAGCAATAACAAGGCGTTCACAGGAGTTCTTGATGGATAAAAACTGAGCTAAGAAATTGGCCATAATGGGATCGATCTGATGATGCAATAACAATCATGTGATTGCGGTAATCAAATTTTAGTGAAAACAAGTTTAGTGAGTGTGGCGATTTGATCGGGGGATCTTTTTGTTTGATTCATTCGGTGTGATGATGGTTTTTACTCTACTCGTCTTTAAGTAAAAGTTTCTTATAGGTAAAAGGGTAAAGGCCATTTATTACCAACATACTTTCTTATTTGTATCGTAATGACCAACTTACTTTTTTTGTACTTCTACAACCCACAGTACATTGTTTTGTTTTATGGACAATGTTCACCAATATTACCGGCTACATAACCACAGTCATTAATAAATTTTTTTTTATTTTTATTATTCCGATGTCATATAAATTGATACATTAACAATATGCAACCATCAACTAAAAATCACGCTTTTCTTCCCAAGTCATTATACTCAATTTCGAAGCTTATCGGTCCTTGTTGAGAGGGGCGCTGATGTGCCTGCCATTTGGAGTACTCCCAAGCAAATTATCCAAAACTCTTATTTTGATCCTAAGATCATGAGATACCGATACCAATCACATATATATACTGATTGAGAAGTAAGAGTCATACATATTGATTGTGTTTCTTTTCTTCACTTAATAAATCAACTTAATAACTGTAAATGATGAATATATCTTTTCTTCTAAAATTGAAAGTTGAATGAACATTTGTTATTTTTCAATAACAATTCCAAACGAATCTATAACATAAAACAAAAATACAAGAAGTTTCATAAAAAAATCAGAGGTCAAAATTGTTCACAATTCTAACATGTATGAATTTGTATGTCCGTAAAGGTGACTTTTTTATGTATGGCAGTTGAATCATTTGAAAAACGTGTTAAACCTACAAACAAAGCCTTGTACAACTTTGCACGTTCGACATCAAGCCGTTAAGTTTCCAACTTAAAAAAAAAAAATCATAATAGTACTTTTTCTAGTTACTATTAACTTTATAGTTTAACACTTAAAGAAAATGCCAACAAATCTTGTCATAGAGAAACTAAATCCGGAAATAGTGCATCAAATAAGACAACAATTAACTTATCGGGGATATAACGCAAATAGATTAGCTTTAACATTCGCATTCAAAACTAGAAAGTATCCCTAAGTGCACGTGTAGTAAGCTAAATCTAAGAATCACAACAATGTAGTAAAATGTTAAGGCGCCTAAAGAAAGAAAGATAAGTGACACAGACATTAACAATTAGGAAAAAATAAAATTGGGGTTAAACCTAAGAAATATAAATTTAAGTATTACAAGAATAAATGAGTGAATTGAATAAAAAAGAGTAGAGTAGAATATACCAGCAATAACAAGGCGTTCACAGGAGTTCTTGATGGATAAAAACTGAGCTAAGAAATTGGCCATAATGGGATCGATCTGATGATGCAATAACAATCATGTAATCAAATTTTAGTGAAAACAAGTTTTGTGAGTGTGGCGATTTGATCGGGGGATCTTTTTGTTTGATTCATTCGGTGAAATTTTACTATAGATTTAAGTGTTAGTCTTTATAATCGGAAAATGATACTGTTTGGCTAACGATTGTTAAACATTCCGTTAGCCACAAGGGCTTTTTGGTCTTTTCGTGTTTTATTCTCAAATACGCCAATTAGACCGTTGCTCCCTGGTCAACTACAACTGTTTGTTTGATTTAAACTTAACCCATCACCGCCAACCACACCGACAGCCACCTACCACCATGGCAACTTATAATCAATAACAATGCATCAAACCATCCATTTCACAATCCCAATAATTAAAACGAAAATACAAGGCAACAAGATAACAAAGATTAAACATGACCTCGAAGATCGTATATATTCCACAACTGAATTACAACGCATTCATACCACCAACATTCGGTACATAACAAGTAAAACTAAGAACCAAAAACCAAATTCACCACTGCAGATCCACAAGTGGTGCAACAATGTTTTTTAAAAGACATCACCTACATCCAGCAACCTTAGCACAGACTCCATTCACAAGCCTAAGGTCAACACCTTGCTGCAATACCGCCTCTTCCAACGCAAACGGGCTAGTGATTCATCCAACATGGTCCTCAAACAATCAAGTTTCACCGTTTCTTGCATGTGAATCTCATTCAAGTAAGTGAGAGTCTCTACAGTAAGTAGACGAGGGCCAATAACCTCCATCTATGTAATTAAATCCTCGTGATACCTTATGCGCTCACTCACTTCCAAGCATCGGCCGCGCAACACCAACCCTCAATCCTCTTCTTCCCAAACCTCCCTCTGAAATAGCACATACATCTGATCCCTTAGAAAAGTTGAACCGACAGCATCAAGAAGTTCTTCGAACAAAACCAAACGCGGAGCCATCAAAAAAGTGTGAATGAGGAAAAAAATTAAAAGTATGAGAAACCCAAATGACGAAAAGTGCATTAAATAAGCGAGTTTGATGGTGGGAAAGTGAGCAGTTAAAGCGTCGATCATTATGAGTAACTTAATGAGGCGTTAACTTCATGGAAAATACCATAATTTCTAGTCTCAAAAAAAGCAAAATTGATGTGGGACATGTACCAATTGAGTATGTTATGCATTTGCAATTTTGCATTTAGAGAGTGATGAGAAGTGCAATTTGCATTTGCACTCTAGTTGTCTTTGGAATTGCATTTTGCAATTAGAGTTTGCAATACATGTTTTAATGTGCCAATTACATTCTTGGTCCCTCGTCAACTACAACTATTTATTCTATTTAAACGCCACCCACCACTGCCAACCACACCCACGACAACTTCTAATCAATAACAATGCATCAAGCCATCCATTTCAGAATCCTAATAATTAAAACGAAAATACAAGGCAACAAGATAACAAAGATAACAAATATTAAACATGGCATCGAAGATCATATATATTACACAAGTAAATTACACCACATTCATACTACCAACATTCAATACATAACAAGTAAACCTAAGAACCAAAAACCCAAAACCATATTCACCACCTCAAATCCACAAGTGGTGCAACAAAGCTTTTCAAAAGACGTCACTACATCCAAAAACCCTAGCACATACTCCATTCACATGTATAAGGTCAACACCTTGCTACGATACCACCTCTTTTGACGTAGACGGGCTTGTGATTCATCCAACATGGTCCTCAAACGATCAAGTTTCTGCGTTTCTTGCCTGTGAATCTCTTTCAAGTAAGTCAGAGCCTCAATGGTAAGCAGACGAGAGCCAAGAACCTCCATCTCTACAATCAAATCCTCACGCTGCCTTATGTGCTCACTCACTTCCAAGCACCGGTCACGCAACACCGACCCCCAATCTACTTATTCCCAAAGCTCCCTCTGAAATAGCACATACATTTGATCCCTCATACAGTTGAACCGGCATCATCAGCAAGTTATTCGAGCAAAACCAAACGTGGGGCGATTAAAACGAGTGTGAATGAGTTAATTTTTTTAAAAATACAAGAAACCCAATTGACGGAAACTGCATTAAATATGCGAGTTTGATAGTGCGTAAATGAGCAGTCAAATGTCGATCATTATGGGTAACTTAATGAGGCGTTGAGTTCATGGAAAATACCATCATTGTTAGTCTCGAATTTTTTTTGGCTATGGGACATGTACTAAATGAGTATGTTATGCATTTTCTTATTGTATCGTATCAAGTCAAAAGCAAAAGAGTGTCACCTCATATCATTTCAGAGCAGTATTACTATTTTCCATTTGACTAAAAGGTTAAAGCCAATATTTACCAACGTACTTTCCAAATTTTTCACATATTACCAAAATGGTATTTTTAGTATCCTTATTACCTTCCTAACTTTATATTTTGTGCAAAAGTTGCAAACATTCTCAAAACTCACCGTCTTTAGCCGGTGACCATTGACTAAAAACCGGCACGTCACCCTATTTTGCTGGTAGTAATGAATTTTGATTTATATTTATTCCACATATGCTCCACCTCACTATCCTAGTTGCCACATCAGTCTTCTACTCACCTTATTAAATTATCTATCCTAACAAGTCAACCCCTAAATAAAACGCACCACACTCATCCATTTCTCCCAATTTCAAAACATAAACCCTAATTTCATAATCCATTCAATTCAGTTAATTGTTTTAATCCAAATTAACCATGAGTAAAGGTAATGTTAACAATCACTTAGAATAAGTCTGATTGTATTTTTTAGATTTTGTAATTGAATACTAACTCTTTTTAACCTAATTTCAGGTAAAAAGGATAAAAATCGTGTTTTTACTGTCAACTTAAAACGCGATGGTATATTTTCACAGTATCCATTTTCCTATATTAATGGTGATGAAAAGCAATTAACTGATTTTGACTTCGAAGGTATGTCGTATGATAATTTACGTGAACTTGTTAGAAAGTTAGTTCATACCAATGTTCATAATTTGTATTATTGCAAAGTTGGGAAAACAATAAAACAAGGATTATGTGAATTGAAAAATGATGTTGATGTTCAAGAGTTTTTAAGGGTTGGGTATGAAAGCAAATGGGTAGTTGATTTGTATTCTGAACATTATAGGGATAATCCTATGGATTATAAAATTTCAGAGGGTATATAGATTATGATTCTTGTTAATATAAATAATGCCTAAAAATGTTATTTATATTTTTCGACTCCTCTGCGTTTTGAAGGTGACAAAATGTAAAAACATTCACGATAAAAATAAACGTTTACATGTTATTAACCATAAATTTCTATTTTGATGTAAATCACTTAAGGTATGAATAAACAAATTAAATCATTAAACATGATTAGTGATCAAGAAAAAAATCTTTCTTCTTAACCATCACATTTCTACAAAACTATTTTTACAAAATTAAAAATATACAAAATAGTTTTATTAATAAAAATAATGTTTTATTTAATAATAAAAATAATGTTTTATTTAATAACAAAAGTTTGAATTCCGTTTTTCCTCCAAAACAGAAAACAACATACCAGGATCAACATTCCCCACACAAAGACAAAAATTAGAGCGTCAGTCTAGTGGCGGCTCCCTTAGTGGCTAGACGGCCCCCAGATATATCTGGACTCGCCGGGACCGCCACCACGGAACGTTAGATTTTTTTGTCTATAAATATTGCACTCATTCTTGCAGAAAAACAGTCCTCTTTGCATAGATTTTTCAAATTCCTCTCTCTCACTAAAACTTTCTTTTTCTCTCTAAATCTCTTGATCACTAACATAGTTTAATCTTGTTTCAAGTGATCAAATCTCATCTTCTACCTTCTACCTTCTTCCTTCTTCTATCAAGTGCAAGAGAAGATCACTCGTATTCGCCAAGAAACGAAGTGTTATAGATTAGTGATTTCTCCTCTCTTCTTCTAAGCTCCAAGTCTCTATTTTGATTATCTTGTGTGATTATGTAAATCGGATATTGTATAAATCTGATAGTGTAGATCTTGTGATTGGGTAGTGATTGCTAAGTGGTATATTGGTTCTAGCTAAGATTAGGACTCGACATTTAGCTTAGTGTCGAAAAATAACGTAAGCGACGTGTAAACTGTTTTCTCCGCCTAAAGGGAGCTTGTTGACATAGTGAAATCTCGAGTCGGATACTCGGGGAGTAGAGTAGGGCAAAGAGGAGCTTCGTAGTCGAACCACTATAAATCTTGGTGTCTTGGTTTGATCGTTTCTTACCTTATCTCTTTATAATGTTTGTGTTTTTTATTTATTGTTTGTATCGCTATTACAAGTAGATAGTTATCTTGATTGATTCATATTGTTGATTGATTGAATATACACTCGAATCTAACAACTTTAGAAGTAAAATTTTAAAACGCCAATTAACCGGAAACTATTCAACCCCCCTCCCCCTTCTAGTTTCCACAATTGGTATCAGAAGCCGGGGTCACTCAAGATTTTTAAAATATACTGTATTTTAAAGCTTGGATCGATCTATGGATTCCGACAAATATCTAGAAGGGCAATCTATGCAAAGATCACCACTTTTCGAAAGTGATAATTTTATTTATTGGAAAAATAGATTCGATACATATGTAAAATCAAAAGATCTTGATCTTTGGCATGCTATTACCAACGGTGATTTTCAACCTATTGAACAAAACCCGAAAACCAAAATTAGATGAGGTTGCCCCTTTTGAAAAACAAAGTGATGATCTTAAAAAGAGGCTTGTGAAAAATAACGAAGCCAAAATGGTTATTTATAATGCTTTGCCAAGAAAATAATATGAAAGGATTTTCATGTGTAATACGGCAAAAGAAATTTGGAAAACTTTGTTAATCACCCATCAAGGTAATAGTCAAGTCAAAGATAACAAGATTGACCTTTTGGTACAACAATATGAACAATTCGTCATTTCCGAAGACGAATCTATAGATAGTGCTTTTGCTAGATTTAATACCATCATTACTAGTCTAAAAGCTCTTGATGAAGGTAATTCTAGCAAGAACTATGTTAGGAAGTTTCTTAGGGCTCTACATCCAAAATAGAGAGCAAAGGTCACGGCCATTGAAGAATCAAAAGACTTAACATCACTATCACTTTATGAACTTATCGGGAACCTCAAAGTTCACGAAATGATCATCAAGAAAGATTCTGAAATAGTAAAAGCTAAAGGAGAAAGAAAATCTTTTGCTTTAAAGGCTAAGAAGAAATCTAGTGATGAGGAGTGTTTGACTTCCGGAAGTGAAGATGAAGAATACGCCATGGCAGTTAGAGACTTCAAGAAGTTCTTCAAGAGAAGAGGTAGGTTCGTAAGACAACCTAGGAATGACAAAAAGACTTTCAGAAAAAGCCGAGACGATAAGAACGGCAAAAGTGATAGAAAGTGCTTTAGATGCGGAGATCCAAATCATCTCATTGGATAATGTCCAAACCAACCGAAAGACAAAAACCAAAGAGCATTCGTCGGAGGTTCTTGGAGCGATAGTGGTGAGGAACATGATGAAAAGACTAAAGACGAAACGTTTCTCGTGGCTCGAGCATCAAATGAGGTATGTTCCGACTCCTCCTACTTTAGCGCTGAAAATTCATCAATAGATGATTTCACTTTAGATAATGAATATGATAAACTATGCAAGATGAGTCTAAAAATAATTACAAAGAACAAACACCTAAAATCCATCAAAAAGAGTTTAGAAAATGAACTTAGCAAACTAAAAGAAAAGTTGTCTACACTCGAGAAAAACAAGGGAGTTGATCTCGAATGTACAAAATGTCAATTGCCTAAAGTCAACAATGAAAAACTTTAAGAGAAAGCTTTTAAGCTAACTCAATTTGAAAAGAGTACACATTGCTTAAATGAAATGTTAAGCAATCAAAAACCATCTGGAGATAAATTAGGTTTGGGATTTAACTTATTTGAAGCATCAACTAGTGGGACTAAGAAAATAAAATTTGTGAAAACTCAAGAAAACACACCTTCTGGTGGCAGTCCCCTAAATACTAAGGGCGGCCCCCATAAAGTACAGACGGCCCCCAAAGAAATTAAGGGACCGCATGTCTGTTCACCAAAATCTAAAAAATCTGTTTCTGTTGAAAAATCCATTTTAGGTCTAGGACCAAAATATATATATGGTAATCATGTATGTGAATTCCCATTGTTGTGTGATTAATGAAGTTTAAACAATTTTATGAAACATAATTAAAACCGGAGTTTGGATTTTATAAAACAAATTTCTAGACCAAAAAACTCCACCTTCTAGAAGAAAGCCAAAAACGGCCAAACCAAGCACGGGAAGGAAAAGACAAAGCCAAGCCAAGTCAAGTCAAAGTCTAAAGTCATCAACACGAAGAAAATACAACTTGAGGGACTAAAATTGCCAAACCTCAAGTTGTATTACAAGAGTTAATAATGTACAAGGGTTTCGAAATTCAAAAGGAGCGAGTTTTGCCAAAAGAGGTAATAACCAGAGGGCCATAAAGTGCCATCCTTCCCAAACTCCACTTTTCCCGCCCAACAAAACCCTAGGTGCAACTTGGGGATGTCGTCCCATACCTCTACCCTGCAAAACCACTCAACACCCTAGATAAATCATTTCAACCACTCTATCAACCCCCCCCCAGCTATATAAGTGTTATGTTGGCAATCCCTCACCATTCCCAAGTATTTTCGATGGCTATGATTGACTCAAGAGAAGCACAAAAGTAATTGAAGGCTGGGATTTGTTTTAGAATCTCTACCACAACACGCCACTTGGTTTTTTGTCTCTACACAAGAAACACAGCGAAAGAAGTTCACAAAGAAAGAAGATCTTCCGGCTATAAATAGAGCCTTTTGTAAAGCCATTAGGCAACTAGTTAGTTTTTAGTTTATCTTAGCTTAATTTTCAATATAACTTACCTTACTTTAAAAGTCATTTACAGCTTTTACTTTCAGCTTTGTAACACTTTCAAGTTTTAATGCAAAGTTTGAGTTTTTAAGTCAATTTATAATTCCAAGTGTTAAGTTTCTTAATTGTGTTGTTTTGTGTTCAAAAAGCTTCTCAAGCAGACTTGTTTGTAAGTGCTTTAAATTAAGTTAATTTTAAAAGTTATAGTAGATTAGAGAAATCACCACAAAATACTCTCAAATTTAACCACAGATTATTTTATGGCTGATAAGCCAGTTCTGGATGGGTTATGGACTCTCACTAGCTTGTTTTATTCAAGCTTAGGAGTGTGGATTCTTGGTTTAGCCCTGTTTTGAGCAAAGGGTTTGTGAGCAGTTGTTGTAAGGTCTCTCTTTCGCTTATGTTTTTTAGTTGCCTACAGAAATGCTTATAGGTTATTTGTTACTTATATTTGCTTATTTATGCTTTATTATGTTGTTTAGTACTTATCCTGCTTAGATTTCAGTTCAAAAATAGTCTGTATCACCCTCCTTAGTTAGTACTGTTAGTTTATTTGTTAAAACTGTTAGTTATGAGTTAATACTGTTAGGACTAATCAGCTTATTTTATGTGCTTATTCCTATTTAAAGTCTGCTTTAAATGCCTTATTTTGTTATTAGATAATCTGTTCTGAATCAGGATAAAAAAGAAAAATGACTTTGAAACCTTGAGGGTGTTTGAACAGCTGTAATAACTCCAGTTAGAATTGACTGGTTCATTTTCTTGGATTTCAAAGCCAGCAGTACTAACTCCAAATTAGTACTGATAGTTAATATTGTTAGTTCTGGTGCTTCATTTTAGCTTATCAGCTTATTATTTCTGCTTATTTAAGATTTCCTTAGCTTTTTAGAGTAGATTAAACCATTTTCCTTTACTGTCTTTAGGAGTAAGCTTATTTAAGCTTATTTTCCTTTTCAAAGTATTTTCAATAGTGTATCAGATTGTAGCTTTTAGCTTATGTGCCATTTTTGTTTAATCTAGTTGCTTATCCTCATGCCTAAGTGCTTATTAGGGATAGTTAAATATCTGCTTTAGCTTATTTGCTTATTACTTGCTTCATTGAACTAGCAGTACTAACTTTTATTAAAAAGCTGGCGGAAGTACTAAACTTTAACGCTTGCAGTACTAACTCCAAGTTAGTACTGATAGTAATACTATTTGTATGTTGTTAGTACTGTTGAGTTTCCTTTCTTAATTTAGCTTAATTGCTTTTTGAATTTGCTTATTTAGAGTTAGCTTAGCTTATTTGTTTTGTCTTAAGTTAAGTTGAGCTTATTTGTGTCTTAGTTTAAAAAGTTTTAAGTGTTCTTGCCATTTCTAGCTTTTATGCTCATTCTAGCTTATCTTCTTTGCTTATTTTTATGTGCATTTGCTTATTAGTGTTAGTGCCCAATCACATCCTTGACAAATTCAAACATCAATTTTCAACCCGTCTTTCGATTTTCCATTCAAGCCTCGTTGGGACATTACGACCCGGGAACACTCTATACTGCTTCCGGTTTTATTGGTCTCGCGAGATTTCGTCCCTTGTTGTGTATTTATATATATTTTTATTTATTGGTGAGTAATAAGGGGTGAGAGCGAGCGAGTCAGTGGCCAAATGTTTGAGTTTTTGTCTTATATAACTAGATATGCCTTGGAGTAGACTTGGAACCCGATGAGTGGATAAAAGATAGTGGATGCTCTAAACATATGACAGTTAACCGAAAGCTCTCATCATACAAGGCATACAGTAGAGGTAATGTAATTTTTTGTAGTAATCTTTGCGGTAACATCATTGGCAAAGGTACGATTTTTAATGACTCTCTCAATATAGATAATGTAGAACATGTAGATAACTTAATATTTAACTTGCTAAGTGTAGGTAAAATATGTGATAATAAATGTAGAGTAACTTTCTCTGAACATGATAGTGAAATGACTAAGGACGGTAAGGTTATAGGTAGAGGTATTAGGAAGAAAGGCTTATATGTGATGAAATTAGGAAATAAGCCGAAAGACAAAATTTGTCTTGCAACGATTGATGAAAACTCTACTTTGTGGCATAGGAGATTAGGTCACGCTAATATGCGTCTCATTCAATCGTTGGCTTCTAAGGAACTAGTTAGAAACATACCTAAGCTTAAGTTCAATCAACATTTTTGTGATGCTTGTAAAATTAGAAAACAAGCTCACGCTAGTCACAAAGCTAAGAATGTAGTCACAGCGACTAGATGCTTAGAACTTATCCATATGGATATCTTTGGTCCATTCGCCGTACGGAGCTACGAAGGAAATCTCTACACCTTAGTAATAGTAGACGACTATTTTAGGTACACTTAGACAAGATTCCTTAAAACCAAAACTGAAGCATTCGATGAATTTGAAATTTTCAGTAGGAAAATACAAAACCAATTAGGATGTTCTATAGTGTCAATTAGGACGGACTACAGTAGGGAATTTGATAATGAAGTGCAATTTGGAGAGTTTTATAATGCCAACGGTATTATACATAACTTCTAGGCTCCACACACTCCACAATCAAATGGCGTGGTTGAGAGAAAAAATAGGACACTACAAGAAACGAGTAGAATCATGTTGAAAGAATAATCGTTACCTTAAAAGCTTTGGTGTAACGCCGTAGATACTTCAACATACATCCTCAACCGAATCCTAATTAGAGCCATATTAGGTAAAACACCTTATGAAATCTTGAGAGGTAGGAAACCTACTCTTGATTATTTTAGAATGTTTGGAAGCAAGTGCTTCATCTTAAACACCAAAGACTACCTTACAAAGTTTGACCCAAAGTCATACGAAGGTGTCTTTTTAGGTTACTCTCAAAATAGCAAAGCCTACACTATCTTAAACAAACACACCATGAAAATCGAAGAATCACTAAACGTGACATTCGATGAAACCTCCACCCTCTAAGACATCACCCTTGGTGGATAATGACTTAGATGAAGAATAAGCAATTAAGGTTACCGAAAAGAAAAACCTAGAAAATGACATTGAGGATGAAACTTTAGAAATTAACGAAGTAGTCAATATTAAGGAATCTAGGAACCATCCATTAGAAAATGTCATAGGAAACCTTAACTAAAGAACCCTTAGGTCTCAAGCCCAAAACCAAAGTAACTTTTTTTGTTTTATATCAACTATAGAACCTAAGAATGTGAATGAAGCCTTAAAGGATGAAAGTTGGATTATTGCAATGCAAGAAGAATTAAATCAATTCATTGCAAACGATGTTTGGGAATTAGTACCACAACCTAAGAATATGACAATCATAGGAACTAAGTGGGTGTATAGGAATAAGTTAGACGAAAACAATGTTGTTTCTCGAAATAAGGCTAGGTTAGTTGCAAAAGGTTATAATCAACAAAAAGACATCGATTATGATGGAACTTATGCCTTAGTTTTTAGGTTAGAGTCTATTAGGATATTATTAGCTTATGTTTGTGCTTTAGACTTTAAGTTATTCCAAATGGATGTAAAAAGTGCATTCCTGAACGGTTTTATCAATGAGGAGGTATACGTGGCACAACCTCCGGGATTCATTGACTTTGAAAAACCGGATCATGTTTATAAACTCAAGAAAGCCTTATATGGTCTTAAACAAGCACCCAAAGCTTGGTATGATAGATTAAAAGCTTTTCTTATCAAACATGAGTACAAAATGGGAATGGTAGATAAAACACTTTTTACTAAGAAGAAAAGTTCAAATCTCATCATTGTTCAAATATATGTCAATGACATTATATTCGTTTCGACTTGTCAAGACATGTGTGATAACTTTGCCAAAATCATGCATGACGAGTTCGAAATGAGCATGATGGGTGAACTTAACTTCTTCCTTGGACTACATATAAAACATATGGAAGACGGTATCTTCTTTAATCAATCTAAATATATTAAAGAAATGCTTAAGAAATTTGGCTTAGAAGATTCTAAACCAATAAAAACTCCCATGTCCTCGGATTCTAAACTCACGAAAGACGAAGAGAGTGAGTCGGTAGATAGTACCAAGTATCGAGGCATGATAGGTAGTTTACTCTACCTAACAACAAGTAAGCCTGATATCATGTTTAGTGTCTGCCTTTGTGCACGCTTCCAAGAGGATCCTAAAATATCTCATCTTGAAGCGGTTAAGCATATTTTTGATACATTAAAGGTACTACGCACTTAGGATTATAGTATCCTAAGGGGACCGGCAAAGAAACCGTAGTATTTGCCGACTCTGATCATGCGAGAGATTATGTGGACTGAAAGAGCACTAGTGGTATGCATACGTTCGTAGGATGTTGTCTAACATCGTGGTTCTCGAAGAAACAAACCGCTCTTGCTATATCCACTACCGAAGCCGAATACGTAAGCGCCGAAAAGGCATGTCAACAAGCACTATGGATGAAACAAGCTCTTATCGACTATGACATTTGACTCGATGACGTCCCGATCGTGTGCGACAATAACGGCGCGATTGACCTTAGTAAAAACCCGGTGCAACTGATGAGGTGTCATTTTATATACTTTTTCGGGGTCGTTTAACCTCCTAAATCATGTGTTTATGCCCAAAATAGGTACTTAATCATTCCTTTTCAGGTATTCTGTATTTGGAAGACATTTGGAAGAATTACACGTGACTTGGGCTCATTTGGAGAAGAAACGGACAAGACTACGGACCTACACTAACATTGCTCAAGAATTTCTCTACAGTGGGTGAAGACGGCGTCACCAATATAACGTGACGTCGTCACAACGAAGACCAAGACGGCGTCACTGGATCTCACGACGGCGTCAAAGTACACGACCCAACCCATTAACTATAATATTCTCTTTCATGACGGCATTACGATTAAAATGCGACGCCGTCGCATCGATTTTCCTATATATACAAACCCGAAATTAGGGTTTTGTGTGTGTAACTTTAGAATAAAAAGAGGGTATGAACCCTAATTCATTTAGCAGCTGTTAAGGACGATTTTAGGGCCTAAAAACCCTATTGTACTTCCTCCAACTCATGTTTTAATCAAGTAAGGTTTACTTAATCATTCAATATGTCTTGTTGTGTGATTATTTATTGTTCTTGCTTTATCTTTAACATGCTTGGCTAAACCTCCTATTGTGTTTATTTATGATTGTATGAAACCTAGAATGTAGATCTTAGTGGTATTGCTTCTTATGATGGATGTGCATGTTAGGTCTTAGAAAACTAGCTTTTGTCTGCATCGGCCGGTGGTAAGCTTCGTGACCTCAACGCCGAAGAATCCTGGGCATTATTAGAGGATCTCGCCCTCTATGAAAATGAAATTTGGAACGACCCAAGGGATTTCGCTAAGTCGGTCAAGGTAATCGCTTTGCCTCAAGATGTCCCGAGTACATCCGACCGCCGCCTAATCGAGCTCGAAAATCAAGTTTAACGCTTGATGGAAGCTCATCTTGCTCCGACACTACCTACTCAAGTGAACAAAATCACTACCTCATGTGAAATCTGCGATAGTCCTCACAACACTCAGCATTGCATGGAAAATCTCGAACAAGCCTTTGTTGAATACGCATCCTCGCGTACCGATGAAGCGGGAGGTAAGTGGTATACCTTCAAGCCAAAGCAAAACAATCTTGGTGACACCTATAATCCGTCATGGAAAAGTCACCCAAACCTTAGGTGGAGACAACCCCAAAATTCTCAAAATAATTTTCCAAACCCGCCTAACCGGTCCAAACCCAATGGTTTAATCCCGAACTATTCCTTCAACAACCGTCCTTAAAACTTTAACAACCAATCAAATATAGAATAACTGGTTTCCGAGTTCATGGCATCTCGAGACACTAGACTATCCAAGTTTGAAGTCGACTTCAAACAACAGCAAAGCGAGATGACCAACAAAATCGACACTGTGTTAAAGGCCATCACCGATCAAATAACGGGCACCTTACATAGCGATACGGTTAAGAACCCGAAACTGGGGACTCATCCAGTTTCGTCTGCTCATTCTTACCCAACTGAAGATCTGCAATCCTCAACCCACATCCATAGCTCAATCAACGCCATCACAATCCACCCCAAACAGCCTGATGAATCCCAAGTTAATGAGCCTGACGTAGGCAGTCTTGGAAACATCAGCTCTAACCCGCATCCACAACCTAATCCATTAGCTTCCATGGCCACAAAACAGGTACGAAAGTTGAATTCGATGCTTAAATCGCTCGGATTGGTTCCCCAATCCTCCAATACAAGATTTGTATGCACTAAGGAGGAAGATAGAGAAGTAATGTTCATCGAGATCATACGAGATGATGATGAACCTCAAAATAAGAGTCCTAATGAAGGTGAAGGGACAACAACGGAAGGACCAGCGAAAGAGTACTTGGACATGTTTCCAACTAGAGATGAGCTAACCTACCATAAGTACCTTATGTGTGGCCCGATCCCCTTAATATTTATACAAAACCCCATCATCACGGAAGGATGCTCCTCCAACCTTAAGATACCATGCAGTATTGGGCATGTGCATGTCGAAAAAGCCTACATTGACCTTAACTCCCCTCTAAATATCATGACCCGAATGATGTATAATTGGATCCTGAGGAGAAAACTTTACCTTAGGGAAAATGCGAATAGAGGAATTAGTAATTTCACAGGGAGGATTAAAGGGATGCATGTCTTCATAGGAAACTTTACCTATGCTGTAGACTTCATGATTGTCGAGGATATTAGCTTAATCATAGACCCTAGGTTGTCACAGGTAGTACTAGGGAGGCCTTTCATTGAAATATCCAATATGACTCACGACCTACCCGAAGGAGTAGTTAGGTTCGCCAACTGAGACGATTAAGTTGCCTATTAAATGCCCCATAAGATAGAGCAGTACAACTAGTTGTCAAACCTTGAAAAGGAACACATAAAATCGGTCTATCTTAGGAATGAGGAGGACAAAAGAAGAGGAGTTGACTATGTAATGAGTAAGATATTAGGGTTCTATAAGGAATGTTTAGAGTTAGGCCCTGAGTATGTAATTGGATTGGATGATAAAGGAGAAGCCACGTAAGGAAGTGTGACTTCGAGTCTAGCTACAAGACTCGGTAATAAAGAAAAACGCTTCTTGGGAGGCAACCCAATTTACTCTTCCGCAATTAGGAGTGTCATGTGTGTTTTAATTCTTTATAGTTTGTTTTATTATGTTTGAACTATCTTGTAATCATGCTTTGTTTGTCTTTAACCTCGTCTTAATTTCAATCAAAGGTATTTTGCAAATAATAGATGTAGGGGAATTTATCTGACTTTTGAGCCAAGTTCAAGCATGTTAAATAAATTGTTTAGATTAATTCGCATCAGTTTCGAGTCATATGATTGAATTGTTAAAATCTCAGGTTTTATGTAGCTATTTATACAGGAATTAACTTATAGAATCAAGTGCAGGAATTTTTTCATCAAAAACAAAAATTTCGTTTTCATAGAACGTGGAGACGGTGTCACGATTTACACGCGACGCCGTCACCATGACACCTGTGACGGGGTCACAACAACCCTGACGGCGTCATACGCCCAGGTCCAGAAAACTCAAATTTTTTAATTATTTTTGAAAGTAAAACTTGCACAACATTTAAAATATGTATTCTTTTGTTGTAAACTTGCAAAACCTAATGAGTTTAACAATTCTCTCATCCTATCTTTTGAGTCGAACCCCAAACTCACATTGTATATATGTCTATCGCACATTTTATGCTTGGTATAGTTGTCTTTGTCTTTGATTACAGGTTATATTTGATGAGAAGAAGCTTGGAAGTTCTTAGGAAGTTTCATTGGATGATTCTTGGAGGACGATTTAACCAGTTATCACATGTTTCTTCTCCATTATTAAGCAAACCAGGGGAGTACTAGTTTCTTTTCCTTGTTTTCTTTTCCCTTTATTCGTTCTTATGAGTACTTCTAGAGAACATTTGGGACAATGTTCAACTTAAGTGTAAGGGGAAAATAAACCTTAGAAACTATTCTTCCATTTGTCATTTGCTTTGTTCCATAAAATGATGGGTAATATATCGAAACATAGCATAAGAGGTGATTTTTACCCAAATTTAAAATTTTTCTATGACACATACCGACAAAAAACCAAGTATTAATAGTGTCTCATGGATAGGAATTTATATTACTAGCACAAAAAACCCTCAAATTTCACCACCACAATGTGAGGTTCGCCCTTAGATATTATACCTTTAGCTTGTTCGAGTTAAGGAGTGAGCAATCATGTGTGTCTATTCTGTCGTTACGGATGTGTATGCGTGGTTTTGTCGCATTTTCTGAAACATTGGTATCGATTACTTTAGGATTATGAGAGTGTACCGGTAGCATATTAAATTCTAAAATTTATTATTGTGATGCATCCCGAGACCGCATAGTAAGTATTAGGATTTACTTGATAAGAGGTATTAGGATTAACCCATGTTTTAAAGTTGTAATTGTTATGATGGTCACACCAATCATATAACTATCCCACACCCTTGCCATGCACTCATTATTAGTGTAGGATACCCCTAGTATAACCCTTCGAGCCTATCCTTTTTCATGGTTCTTGTAATTATCTTTTTCATGGTTCTTGTAATTATCTGGTGGATTCCAGATTATTAATGAAGAGCCTTGTCACCCTTTAAACTAATCGTTACACCCAAAAAGCATTAGCCTACCTTGTATATACTCACTTTTAGTACATTATTGTGATAACTCAAGTTAATTATTTAAGTACACGGTTGCTAAGTCCTTATCTTTGTAAATACAGTTTTGGGATGATTGGGATTCATGGTAGTATTTATTTCGCGGAAGAATGGGGAAGAAAAGTTAAATCAATACCCCCATATGTTTGTCAAATGATCTCCATGTTATTTTGATCCACCTCAATACGGGTCATTAGTTAGATTGTAAATATCGAGCATGTAAAAGCTCAAGTGTAGGAGTACGTATTATAAACCCCATGTGATGTATTATGTTATTCGAAAAAAATGAGAAAAGAAAAAGAAAGAGATTGATGTAGAGTTGTGTAGAGTTTGTATATCTTCGTCCGAGTCTTGACTTAGCAACCAAACCAAAGTGTATTCGTGTAAATAATTAGCTAACCCTTCCACTCCAAATTCACCCAAAGCCACCCAAATGTATCCCATCCGTTTCCGTTTCCGTTTCCTTTATATGTTATCTTATACCTACACCCCACAACCCTTTAAAAGATCTCTTAGATAGTAATGAATAATACTTGCACCTAGCGATGGAGGTTTGATCCTTTACCAAGCCTATGGTAATTTATATGCTATGACAGGTAATGAGTGTTGATTTTCTGTTTCCCCCTTATGGTATAATTTATTATACACCCGAGTGAAAGAGAGAATCCCAAACACTTATGTGAGGTGCTAGTGTATACTTTCCGTGCTTTTAATTATGCGGTCTAGAAGGTTGTGTTGTAAAATATTTTTAAAGAATAGGTAAAATGACCCCTTATATTGTTATTGTCTAGGTAGAAAAGCCCATTTGCTTGAGGACAAGCAAATCCCAAGTGTATGGGTATTTGATGAGGTGTCATTTTATACACTTTTTCAGGGTCGTTTAACCCTCCCTAAATCATGTGTTTATGCCCAAAATAGGTACTTAATCGTTCATTTTTAGGTATTTTGCATTTGGAAGACATTTGGAAGAATTACACGTGACTTGGGCTTATTTGGAGAAGAAATGGACAAGACTACGGACCTACACCAACATTGCTCAAGAATTTCTCTACAGTGGCTGGAGGCGGCTTCACCAATATAACGTGACGCCGTCACAACGAAGACCAAGACAGCGTCACTAAATCTCACGACGACGTGAGAGTACACGACCCGACCCATTATCTAGAATATTCTCTTACATGACGGCGTCGCGATTAAAACGCGACGCCGTCGCAATGATTTTCCTATATATATGGTATGTGCTTAAATACACATACCTTTTACCTATTAAAACGAGCTAAAAAGACCAATAATTACCAAAAATACATAAAAAAATGCATTGTATATGTGTATTTCATGAATTGTGTCTTGCAGGTATGGATATTCAATTAAAAGGACAAAAATAAAGCAAAACAGACAAAACCGAGCACGAAATTAGAAAAGTGCAAGAAATCGAAGCCGAAGGCGTATACATCCTTAATGGGTCAACCCGTGCCCATTTTATTGGGTCGGGTCAGCTCATTAACTTTGTATCTATACAAAACCCTTAAACCTTATATAAGAATCCAATCCATAAGCCTAAAACCCAATTCGACCCAAGTTATAAAACAAAAGCCCAATCCCTTTTATACCCTGACCCGAGTCAACACATAAGTTATAACAGTCAAATTGTTTTATTGTGCATCTTTTCCAAACCTTTCATCCCTTTATTTTTACACAGGACACACGCACAAGGTAACAATCACATCAATCCCACACGCTCTATTTTGTTTCTAGAAGCTGGCACGTCTGACACAACCTTGCCACGCTGGCGATCCTGAGTAAAATGATTGGTGGATTTAACGTGTATCAAATCAAGGGACGGATAGAAGGTTGTTATAATTGAAGGGTCAGGATTGATGATTGAGGGACGCTCCAAAGGGCTAGAAGGTTTACTTCCTCCCTATAAATAGAGAGGCTTGATCACACCGAGAATACATCTAGAGTAGGATTAGAGTAGGAGTAGAGTAGCTTATTTATAGCTTATTTTTCATTTACCTTTATGTAATTTCAGTTTTAAAAGCATTGTACTCCATTTATAAGTTTAATGAAAATTCTGTTTTTGTCTTAAAATCTGTCTTTACTCTTTATGCATCTTTAGCTTATTCAAGTTTTTAAAAGTCATTATTATAAGCTCTATAAAGTTCTTTCATACTGTTTAAGCTACTACTTACTCTCATTTATAAATTAGAATATTCACCCAAAAAAGTACCTCAGCTTATTTGGATGATAAGTCGGATTTGGATGGGCTTATAGACCTTACTAGTTTGTGCAAACAAGCTAGAGCTTGTTGATAAGCTCTTTTGAGCATTTACATCCTTGTTTTGAGCAAAGGATAAAGGTACTTTTCATTTTCCTTTTTAGCTTATTTTCTGCTTTTTAGCTTATTTTCCTGCTTATTGCTTATTTTCTAGTGCTTATTTTGTCTTATTATAGCTTTATATGTCTGAATTATCTAGTTATTTGCTTAGTGAGAGTTTAAATTTAGTTATGAGTAACTATCCATTATTTAAGAGTTAATTATGCTTATTAAGGTTCAACTTATTTCTAAAGCTTATGTGTGGATAGCTTGTGCTTATTAGTCCTGTTTTTCTTATTTGATAATATGTTTTCATCATTTAAATGTTCTTTAGGTTTGTTTTAGTCTAAAAAATTGATTTCTAAAAACTTAAAGGGGTGTTTGGCACAAGCAGTCTTAACTTGAGTTAATACCGCTGGTTTGCTTTTGGCCTTTTAGTCAATTTCTATAAGCTCAAATTAAGCTTAAAAGTCAGTTTTCATAAGTTTTTAAAGTGTAGATTTCAAGTTTAAGGTTTAAGCTATCAAA
>BQNB010041265.1:5755-46877 GCA_026074375.1 Tanacetum coccineum
AGTACTAACTTAGTACTGCCAGACTTAACTAAGTACTGCCAGTATTAACTTAATACTAACAGAACTAACTATTACTACCAGACTTAACTGTTATACTACCAATATTAAGTCTGTTACAATCTATTTTCCCAACACATTTGTTGTCGTGCTTTAGATTATTGTTGTTTTCTAATTTGTTTGAATGTGTTTTCCTATGAAATTAGTATAGATGAGAATACGACTCCTCATAGGTCGAAGCATTCGGAGATGAAGCAGAGACGACGGAACGGACCTACTGAAGCAAGATTAATGAGAGGTAATGTTTGTCATCAGGTATTATGTTTTCTTTTTGTTGCAGCAAGACATTTAGATACAAGGTTTAAAATTAACCGGTATGTTTTTCAATTTATATCTAATTTATAGGCTTGATTGGTTATATATGATGTTAGCTTTGATTGGGCTGATTTAGCAGTTGGTTTCATAATTGATTTGTTCTCTTTAACAATGTTTAGTTTCTTTATAAAGTTATAGGTAATCAATGATTTGGGTTTTATGTGATTTGATCGATCATGGTGCATTTGATTCTGGTCTTATGCGTTTGTTGGAATATATGCACATATCTTTTATCTTAAGCATGTAAAGACAAATGTTTTGTAACAACAATGACAATAATTGAACTAGAATTAAACACTTTGTACAGTGCAAGTATTTGGGTCATCGGTTCGGTAATTGTTAGATATTAGAAAAAGACTCGGTCACCCCGTGTATTTTACTGTTTATTATAGCTCGTAGTTTAATAGTTAATAGTACGTTTTTCGGTTTTAAGCCGGGTACTAATACCCGGTATTTTGTAAAAACTATATAAGCCTCTTCCAACTTTGGAAGAGGTAAGCTTGTCAATTATTCTCTTTTCATTTAGAAACACATTTTCTCTCTCTAGAAAACTCTCTCAAGTGTTTCTCTCTCTATAAACTAGCCAAATCCAAGAATTGACCCCGTGTTATGATATAAGATATACCACAGGTTGCTTTCGGATATTTCCGTGACGCGTTTATTCATTCACTCGACTTATTCTTCACTTCACTTCTGAGGTGAGTTCATAGTCTCGCATTTCAATCTTTTTAATGTTTTATAAATCCGCGAGGGGAATACATGCTCTTTTACAAACTCATATATATTACTACAGTACAATTACCTTTCAATACTTTGTGAGTTCATAGTCTCGCATTTCAATCTTTTTAATGTTTTATAAACCCGCGAGGGGAACACATCCTCTTTTACAAACTCATATATTTTACTACAGTACAATTACCTTTCAATACTTTATGAGTTTATAGCCCTACCTTTTCTCTTTTAATGGTTTTCATAAACTGTTTTCGGGGTGAGAATACATGCTTGTTTTACTATTGATTTCTTCTACATAAGCATTACATGACTAATTTTACCAAAGCTTGATTTGTTACTACGTGATTTGAGGTATGTTGAATACCTATATCTGAAACCGTGAATTTTAGACATGATTGTTTTACTTTGGACACAAGTGTTTTTCAAATTGTATGCTATCTAGATTATTGCCTGAATGCTATTGTCTAAGAGCCATGAATTACTGGTGCAAATTCCGTTATATTACGATTACTGGTGCAATCCGTTATAATTACGATTACTGGTGCAAATTCTGTTATATTACGATTACTGGTGCAATTCTGTTATATTACGATTACTGGTGCAAATCCGTTATAATTACGATTACTGGTGCAATTCCGTTATATTATGATTACTGGTGCAAATCCGTTATAATTACGATTACTGGTGCAATTCCGTTATAATTATGAACTTGGGTGCAATTCCTTTATAATTACGAATACGGCTTCGATGTATTGATCTTAGTGTAATAATACTTGTTTTGGACTTTGGAATATGTACTTAGTCCACCATTACTTAAGTCTTGTGGTCAACTTTTAAATACTTCTTGATTTTATTAAATCACTATTTGGATTTCCTAAATACTACTTTTAAATACTGTAACGCTACTTTTCTTCTGAAATATCTCTTAAATTATTTCAATACTGCTTTTACTTAAACCTACGAATTCACCAACATTATTGTTGACGTTTTGCATGTATTTTCTCAAGTTACTATTTTGCTAGTGGAGCATTGGGAGCATTCGAGTCGCGCAGATATATATTTTTAAAGGCTTAATAACTTGAGTACCATTTGACAAACGTTTTAAACAAAATGTTTTCTATTGCATTATAATTGGGACCCTTTCCAAACTCTGATTTTAATATAACGAATGTGAAATTTATATTAAACGTCTCTTTTGAGGTCGTTTTCTGTGACTTGTCCCTTGTGCCTTAAAGTCGCACCCCGATGTTACTATTCCGCTGTCGTCCGATTTTGGGGGTGTGACACCTTGCTCACCTGGGGCTTCCCCTAATCCCAAACGTTTTTGTTTTTGCCATTTTTTTATAACTTTTTAAAATACTTAAAAATAAGCAACTTTTGCAAAACAACCTTTTTTATAAACCTAAAATAAGCACATAAATAAGCTTCTAAAGTGACAGAAAGCTTATACTATCTAAATAACATAACATGCTAACTGTTTGGCTAATTAGGCACAAATAAGCAAACCAAAATGAGAATTAAGCTAAAACAGATGATAAGCTAAACTTAAAAAGCAATTGGACTTTAATCCCATCCCTTCAGCAGACTTTATAACCAAGTCTCTAGCCAGTCCCTTCGTCAAGTGATCAGCTAAGTTTTGTTGAGACCTCATAAACTTTATAGATATCACCCCATTCGTGATCAGCTCACGAATCATGCTATGCCTAACACCTAAGTGTCTAGACTTTCTGGTATGTGCTTAAATACACATACCTTTTACCTTTAAAAACGAGCTAAAATAACCAAAAACGGACTTAAAATGCCAAATATATGCTTGTTTTGCTAATTGTATTGTGCAGGAACGGATAACTAAGAAAAGGACGAAAAACAAAGCCAAAACGACAAAACCGGACTCGGAATGGAAAAGACTGTGAAAGACAAAGCCAAATCGAAGCCGAAAAGTCATCAAGTCAAAAAGTCAACAAGAAAAGTCAACGGGTCAATACAATGTCAACCCTAGTCAACCCCGAGGTCAAAAGTCAAAGAAATATAAGTTTAGGGACTAAACTTATAAATCCCTAAACTTATATGTGAAGAAGAAAAGAGGAAAAAAGAAGAGAAGGGCCATATTGCCAATTAAGCAAAGTAACAAGTGGGGGGGCAAAACTGCCAACTCCCCATACTTGTAATACACCAAGGACGTGGGGTGTAACTAGTTATATAACTCTTGGGGACTAATCTTGCCAAGTCCCCAAAGTTATATAACAAAAAGGACCATGGTTGCAAACCAACATATAACCTAGAGGGACCATTTGTGCCAATATTCCAAACTTATACCCTGTCACTCTCTTTTTTTATACAACTCCTTTTCCCGCTTTTTTTGAAACCCAAAAAACCCAAAACAAAATCACGGGTTCCCCACCTCACTTTTACCCTGCGTTTCTTCTCCACCCCCATGGATACTCACCTCCCCCCTCCTCCACTAACTTTCCCAGCTGTGAGATTGCCAAGTTGGCAATCCCACATCTCCTCAAGCATTTTTCGACGACCAAGATTGATTTTTGATGAAAATGAAGGGCTAGGATGTGTTTGCTTTCCCCCTCTCACACAACTAACACAAGGTCTCCCTATAAAAGAGACAAGAAGGCAGAATAAAGAGTAGTTAGTTTTTTTTTAGAATTTTTAAATTTCCTTTGTAATTTTTGACTTCGTGTACTGTTGCAATTAAGATTTTTTAAATCCTTTATTTTCAGTTGTACTTCTTGTTAGTGCACTTGTATTTTCGATTTCTAAGCAATATAAACCAGTGTGTTAAGTTTGCTCTAAAATTTTCAAGTAATAAGCCGAATTCAGCTAATAAGCTTGTAATAAGCTCAAAATAGCTTATTATATATTCTCTTGTTTTAAAAAGTGTTTTAATATCACTAGAAGCTTTTTAAAACTGTATTTAGTCCATTTGAGTTCATAAGTGTTCATTTGATTCATTGTTAAAGCTATTTGGAGTAATAAGCTACAAAGAGCTTATTGAGCTTTTAAAGCTGGTTTAGAGGCTAAGGTAGCCATTAGGGACCTGAAATAAGGCTGCTCACTCAGAAAGAGCAGCCTAGTAGCCTGAGACTACAAAGTAAAGGTCTCAATTCTTATCTCTAAATTAGAGTAAATTTAGCTTAACTAGATTAGCTTATTGATTCTCATTAGTGTTTATTAATACTCAATCATGCTCAATTAGTTATCTTGTATCTGTTTTAAGTATTCTTTACTTAGTCATTGTTGAATTTCTCATTTTCTTTAATGATGTCAAAATAAGTGTAAGTGCTTATCAGAGAACTAAGCTATTTTTACACTTAAGCTGCAAGTTTTAGGGTCAAAATAGCTTAATTAGTGTAATATTAGTAAGAGTAGATAAAAGGTTTTAAAAATTTTAGTGTTAAAATAGATTTTAAGGTCACTTTGGTTTGACAGCTTTAAAGTAAAGGGGTGTTTGCATAAGCCTTAAAAACGGGTCAAAATGGTCTTGGCATGGGTTGGGGTCATCTAGTTAGGTTCAGCTTGAGTTCTTAAGCTCATTTAAGCAGTTGTTAAAAGTTTTTAAGTCTTAAAATTGTTTTTTAAAGTTTTTATAAACCATTTTATTAAACTGTGACTTTTAAAGAATACCACAAGTGCTTATTTGAATAAGCACTTGTGAGTGTGAGTTAAAGTGTCAAAAAGGTTTGTTTTGTGGTGTAAAAAAAGGGGCTGCAAACACCTTGGGTCTTTTGACTTAGTAAGTCAAAAACACCCAAGTCTCTTTTTGTAACAGTTTTAAAAAAAGGACAAAAGCCTTTTTCACAATCAAAAATAAGCAAGTAAAAATGATTTTTGAAAGCTCAAAATTGGTGCACAAGCTGTTTAGCTAGAACACTCAATCTGTTTTAGCTTATTTGTGTGATTAGAGCTTATTTGACAGCTTAAAATAAGCTGTCAAATAAGCCCTTGAGATTTGCCTTAAAGCTCCCCTGGTGCAAAGGGGAGACTTTAGGCTTATTTTTCTCAGCCATTAAAGCATTTAACCCAATTTATTGGGCTTATTCAAGAGTCAATAAGCTCTTGTATAAGCCTCTTGATTTTCAGACCTTAGGAAGCTCATTTGTGTGCTTATTTTTAAGCACAAACTTGCCTTTTGGCTGTTTTCACATGACTTAGGCTTAGGGATTGCTTATTTTTCACTTTAGGCTTATTTAGCTTATGAAATTAGCTCATTTTAGCTCTCAATAGCTTTTTAGATTAAGTTAGATAGTTAGTTTGCTTATTTCCCTTTAGGTAGCTTATTTGAATGCCCATTATAAGCTATTGCCTTTTTAATGCTGTGTCAAGGCTTTCTGTCATTAAGCCCTTGTCCCAGCTTATTTAGCCTTAAGCTTTAAGCCTTTTAGCTTACCTAGGTTTAGTTTAAGCCCCTTTAGCTTATCTAGTCCCTAGTCCTAGCTTATTTCGACCCTAAGCCCAAAAAGACTTAAGCCATTTTGCTCTTAAGCTCTTTAAGCTTAGCTGTCAAACTTTAAGCTTATTTTTAAGCTTATTGACAGCTTTTCAGCAAAAGTTTGTAGAAGACAAAGGTGATTAAGCCCCACGAGCTTAGACAACTTTGCTTTTTTGAGTTTTCAAAAAAAAAATGGGAAAAGACACTTGCCTGGGTAGCAAGAACTCAACAAACCCGGACCAAATCTACATCCCCCTTTTTACACACACACTCTACCACTGGCGCCCTGGGTCTTTTTCGTTAAAGACTCAAGGGCATTGACTCTTATAGTCATTTTACCCTTATAAGCCTATAAGCTGAAATAGCTTATTTTCGGGCTTATTTCTTTAGCTTATTTTTGTTTCTTATTTTTCCTAGGACTGTTTTAGCATCTAGTATTTTGGTAAAAAAAATTCAGAATTTTTCGTAGTCTTTTACTATTTTTTATAATTTAATTTAGTTAAAACTTTTAAAAATTCATAAAAATAACAAAAATTATCAAAAAAATATTTTGCTTTTTTAGAAAATTTTCTTTTGTCATCTAGTTTGTAGGAAAAATATAAAATTTTTCGTAGGGTTATTTTTAACAACTTTCCTCTTTTAAAGAACGTTCCGGTGCGGGATTTTGTGTTGACTCGATTTTGTTCCCCAAAAAACGAACTCCGTTTTCGGTCTATGTCTTTTTCATTCTTCTATATTTGTCCCGTAGAGTAGTTTTAGAAGTAAAAATTCTTCGTAAGGTTATTTTAAAGATTTTTAGGTTTTTCCCCTTTCGGATTCGTGCTTCCGTTTTTCCCAGTTTAATTTCGTAATTTCACCTAGGTTTTTATTAAACGTTTTAGTTTTGTTATTGTTTAATTTGACTTTTTCAATCTCCCAAATCAATTCCTTCCTTCAAACTCAAATCTTCGACTGTATCGATTCTCCAGTCCAGCCTCGTTGGGGATAAACGACCCGGGAACACTCTATACTACTTCTCGGTTTCATTGTTTTGCTTTATACTATTCTACTATATAATTTATATTCATTATAATATATATTTTAAGGTGTAGTTTGGACCAATCACTTTCCATTGTACATCTGGCTATAAGCCTTTGTCAATATAGCAGCACTATCACAGCGGATAGAAATAGGTGTTATAGGTTTGACAAATGATGGAATCTCAAGGAGCAATTTTTTCAACCATTCAGCTTCCTTACCAGCAGCTGCTAAAGCCACAAATTCAGATTTCATTGTTGAACCAGTAATGCAAGTTTGCTTTTTGGAAGCCCAAGAAATTGCACCACCACCAAGCAGGAATACCCAGCCACTTGTAGATGAATTATCCTCAGTGTTACTGATCCAGCTTGCATCAGTGTAACCTTTCAACCCTAAAGGATAACCAGTAATGTCAATCTATAGTCCATGGTTTTCTTCAAGTACTTCAATACCCGTTGAATTGCTTGCAAGTGCTAAGTGCCAGGATTACTAGTTACCTGCTCAGTTTACCCACAACAAATGCAATGTCAGGCCTTGTACAAGTCATGGCATACATTAAGCAGCCAATCACCCTAGAATACTCAAGTTGAGCATACGCCTGACCTTATTGGCATCACTTCTCTCTGTATCCATAAGAGCACTCACTGGAGTGCAATCAAAGTAATTAAATTTCTTTAGTACCTTCTGAATATAGTGAGACTGAGAAATTGCTATTTCATTACTTTCATGTTTAATCCTTATACCAAGGATAACATCAGCCTCCCCCATGTCCTTCATAGAGAACTTTGATGACAAAAATTCCTTTGTCAGGTCAACCTGAACTTGGTCAGTGCTAAAGATCAACATGTCATCAACATATAAACAAATGATGACTCCTTTACCAGATTCATCAAATTTGCTATATAAATATTTGTCAGCTTGGTTAAGTAAATCACTATTAGACAAAACTACTTCATCAAACTTTTGATGCCATTGCTTAGGTGCCTGCTTTAGTCCATATAGAGACTTAATCAGTTTACACACCTTATTTTCATCGTCAGACATGATGAAGCCCCGAGGTTGATTCATATAAACCTTCTCTTCCAAGTCACCATTCAAGAAAGCTGTCTTCACATCCATCTGATGAATAATCAGATTGTGAATTGTTGCCATAGCAATCAGCAGTCTTATGGTACTGATACGAGCCACTGGAGCATAAGTATCAAAGTAGTCTATTCTTGACTTTTGTTTAAAGCCTTGAATGACCAGCCATGCCTTAAACTTTTCAATAGTTCCATCTACCTTTAGTTTTCTTTTGAAGATCATTTACAACCAAGAGGTTTGCAACCTGGAGGTAGATCAGCCAACACCCAAGTGTTGTTGCCTATGATGGAGTCCATCTCATCATTAATTGCTTCTTTCCAGAAAGCAACATCCTGGGACTTCATCGCTTCATCAAATGTTTTGGGGTCATCCTCAACATTAAATCAATAGGAGTGTTGGTTAGAGGCCTCATCTCTTGTTCCTTCAATTAAGTATAATTGAAATTTAGGTTCAAAATCCTTTGGAGTCCTATTCCTTTTGCTTTTTCTAAGCTCAGGTTCAGGTTGTTGAACAACCTCTTCAGTGACCTCTTTAGGGACCACTGAACCACTAATGTCTTTAGTTCCATTAGGAATCCTGAGACTTGGTCTAGAGACCGGTGAGAATCTATTTTCATCAAAGATTGCATCATTTGATTCAATTATAGAGTTAATTGAAACTGAATCATTAGGCTCAATGACATAGAACCTAAATGCCTTGGAATGCTCAACATATCCAATAAAGATGCATTCAATGCCTCTTTCACCCAAAGTTTTTAGCTTCGGATCAGGGAGTCTTACAACTGCCCTACAACCCCAAACCCTGAGGTAGTTCAGGTTTGATTTCCTTTTAGTACAGAGTTCATAAAGGGTAATCTTGTTTTTTTTATTGGGAACCCTATTTAATAAATAGCAAGCTGTAACATAGCTTCACCCCAGAACCCTTGACTCAGTCTTGAGTAGGACAACATGGAATTAACCATTTCTTTTAGTACTCTATTTTTCCTTTCAGATATACCATTTTGTTGTGGAGTATAGGGGGCAGTCGTTTCATGGATAATACCAACAGACTAAAAATACAGAGTATCCATGTACTCACCTCCCCTATCAGTCCTAAATCTTTTGATTTGGGACCCTTGTTGTAATTCAACTTCAGTTTTGAATACTTTGAATTTATCTAATGCTTCATCCTTTGAATGACAATAAATAAATAATACACAAAACTTAAAGCATCTCATAAATTCACAAAGTAATTTTTTATTCCCCCGATTGAAGAGTAGCATGCAGATCACAATATCACTGTGGATCAGCTTCAAAACTTCAGTTTTACGTTTTACATTTTAAAATGGTTTCTTAGTTATTTTGTTCAGCATGCAAGTTTTACACTTTTCAGTGTCTATGTCAAAAGCTGGGATTAACCAGTCCTTAGACATATCTTGCATCCTCTTAAAGCGGACATGGCCCAGTCTAGCATGCCATAGGATTGAATCATTCAGTTTATAGGTTGACATAAAGGCTGAAGCAATATTATCATTATCAATATTAAGCCTGAACATTTGATTACTCAAATAACCAAAACCAATAAACACACCATGTTTAGATAAAACAAATTTATTATATTCAATCACTTATTTATAACCACAATTATTCAAAACACTACTAGAAACCAAATTCTTCCTTATATTAGAAACATGCAAAACATTAAACAACGAAACAATCTTTCCAGAACTAAACTTAAGATCTACACAACCACGTCCATGCACCAAGGCTGTTGACTCATTTCCCATGTGAAGAATAGATCCATCATTCAACGACTCATAGGTCTTGAACCAACATCTATCTTTACACACATGAACTGTTGCTCCTGAGTCAACCCACCACGCAACATCATCATCCTGCACAAAGTAAGCTTCAGATACATATGTAACATAATAAACCTGAAAAGATTTAGTAAACATATTCTGACCTTTTAGCGAGTTGGTAAACTCCCTGAACAATTGTGCCTGAACCATTGGCTTTGTTGCCAACTTTTCCACCTCTGCAATCTTTTTTCAAGTGTCTAGGTTTCCCACACTTCCAACAAGTCACTTTAGACTTTTTGTTAGGATCAGCTTTGGTGTTATCATGATGCTTACGTTTACCCTTGTTGTCATTATACCTGGAGGAGTTGTTATGCTCCACCATATTGACAACTGAAGGACCAACAACATTGTTGCCTTTTGGCTTGTCATTATCCTGCATTCTAAGGGACTCCTCAATACGCAGATGACTGCCCAACTCAACAAGAGTTAATTCTCCTTCAAATGTTTCAAGGTGTGCTTGAAATCTTTTCATGAAGGGGAAAGTTTATCCAATGATACATGAAACCTAATGGATTCAACCATGTACATCTATTTGTGTTAAACCTTCTAAGTATAACCAAGAGATTCATTGTATTATTCAAGACTGAGTCTTGAATCAGTCATTTTATAATTTGTGAAATTACTAATAAGGAACTTCTTACTTGAAGCATCCTCATCCATATTAAAGCAAAAATAAGCCACAAATTATGAGCTTATTAACCACACAAATTAAACACGAATCCACCCTTTGCCCTGGTACCAATTGTAGGATCCCGTAACACTTCACTTCATATATTTAAACACGAATCGAACTAGAAATGAGAAAGAGAGAGTTGTTCTAGAGAGAGAAACTAGAGAGAGAAAAGAGAAATGAATTATTTTAGAAATGAACAACTTTGAACAACTTACTTTTCCAAGTGGAAAAGTTCCTTATATACCCCGACACTTAAAAGTGACGCGCGGGATATTTAACTAGGACCCGGGCTCGGGTTTTGCTTGGGATTAAACCCGAAACATATACAATATTAGATTATCTATCGAGCCCGATTCCCGATATTATCCTATTACAACATTAACTAATTAAAGACTGAAGCTCCATCGTAGAGTGACCGAACTTCCTTGTTCGATTCAATAAATTGAGGCTAACACATTGGCATTACAAAACTCTCCAAATTGCACTTCATTATCAAATTCTCTACTGTGGTCGGTTCTTATTGACACTATTGTACATCCTAATTGGTTTTGGATTTTCTTACTAAATATTTCAAATTGATCGAAAGCTTCGGTTTTATCCTTAAGAAATCTAGTCCAAGTGTACCTAGAGTAGTCATCTACTATGACTAAGGTGTAGCGGTTTCCTCTGTAACTCCGTACGGCGGATGGACCAAAAAGATCCATGTGGAGAAGTTCTAAGCATCTAGTCGTTGAGACTATGTTCTTAGCTTTGTGACTAACATGAGCTTGTTTTCCAATTTTGCAAGCATCACAAAAATGTTGATCAAACTTAAGCTTAGGTAAGTTTCTAACTAATTCCTTAGAAGCTAACGATTGAATGAGACGCATATTAGCGTGACCTAATCTCCTATGCCACAATGTGGAGTTTTCATCAATCGTTGCAAGACATATTTTGTCTTTTGGCTTATTTCCTAATTTCATCACATACAAGCCTTTCTTCCTAATACCTCTACCTATGACTTTACCGTCCTTAGTGATTTCACTATCATGTTCAAAAAAAGTTACTCTACACTTATTATCACATATTTGTCCTATACTTAGCAAGTTAAATCCTAAATTATCAACATGTTCTACATTATCTATTTTGAGAGTCATTAGAAATCGTACATTTGCCAATGATGTTACCGCGAAGATTACTACCAAAAATGATGTTACCTCCATTGTATGCCTTGTAAGTGGAGAAGAGCTTTTAATTGCCCGTCATGTGCTTGGAGCATCCACTATCCTTGATCCATTCGTTGGGCTCCAAGTCAACTCCTTGAAGGATCGATTATTCGTTGATATGTGGTAAAAATCAACGATGTATAGTTTTGTATAAAAGTGGTCGATATCACCACTTGTCTTGTAAAAGTATGTATAACTATGGATGATTGGGAAGTTGACTGTTATGGGAACGCCAACTTAGGTTGTTTTTGTCATTCTATGATCGAGACGTTTGTGTATATGTTTCTAAGTCTTTATCATGGGAACAGTTAGGAAAGTTACTAGCAACTATATACCTTATTTGTTCAGGCTAAATCTATTTGTTTTGTGAATTTTATTTAACAACAATTTATTTCCCTTTCCTAACAATTAACCTTAGGTTTTACTTGAACGAGGATGTGATCGAGTCATACATGTCTATTTTGTCGTTACGGCCATGTATGCGTGATTCAGCTGCCTTGTTGGTTTATTATTGTGGAAACTAGAAGGGGGGTTGAATAGTTTTTACCGTTTTAGAGTAAAACTTAGATTATCGACTTATGTGAACTCAAGAGATATACACAAGTGTATATGATAGCGATGCAATAATTTGTTAAAATCCAATGTATCAGTTTTTAAACGACTTTTTTCTCGTTCTATATACATCTTGTGTTATTGATCTGAGAAGTAACTATGCCCCGACTCCTTATTCCGCTGCGACCCAATTTGGGGGTGTTACAATATATATTTTTCACTTAGAAAATATCTCTTCTCATTTTAATAAATATATTTTCTCTCAATTCTCTCATCTCTCTCTCTCTTCTTTCTCTCTCTACACCACCATCTTTCTTTCTAATTTCTTGTTACAAATTCGTGCATCATATGTGTTATATGAAGTGTTAACGGATCCACATATTCCTTACGTATAAATTCTTCCCCGACCTGTTTGGTTATAGAAGATTCCTATAAAAAATACTAAAGTTTTCAAATACATTGACGTTTGACATACAATGGTCCCTCGTTTATTCTAAAACATCATGAGTAATACGATGGTCTTTAAAACTTTTCATGACTTACATTATACCGTTTTGCGTAATTTTAGAAACCCATTACAGTCTGCCGACCCCACTTATTATCATACTATTCGAGTGTGGAGATGACTTTGAACACCCGCTCCTTACTGTTGAAACATCTACGTCATCTCGTTACGTATCAATTTCTCCTGCTTCTCGTAACTCTTATGAGCATGCTGATTAATTCGCACACAACTTTTACCCATCACCTCATAACATGCTATTTTTGGAAACACGAATTTTGAAATTTGACTTATTTCATTTTCTTTACCCCGTTCGATTTTGAAGTAAATACCGACGACAAGACAAGGAATGAGTTCCAGGATCGAGTGTATTGTAACCCAACGAATTGCTAATGCTATCGAAGCTAATACTGTCTATGAGGAAAGAATCCACATGGCTCGCGACTAAATGGATTAGGTCGTATGTTAGGAAACCAAGGTGGTGAGTGATGTGTCGTTGTGCGGTGTTTATTTATGATAGTTCAAGTTTTAAATTTATATTTTGCCGACTTAACCAAAAACAACACTTTAACATGCAGTGTACCCGGTCCCGGTGTAGATCCGTGGATAAGTATGGTTCGAACACTTGAAAAGCAGGTTAAATCTCTTAATTTATTTATATTTTGTTTATTAATCTAACTAATTCTAATCTAAGTCAAACTAATGCTAATCCTATTTATTTCTAATCTAATTTAACAAGTAAATGGGATTTTCGAAGAGGCAATCAGCCTACGATATTTGCACGGTTTTGGTTAGTGGCTATAATCAGTTCAAAACCACATTAACCCACGCAAGCAAATTAACAAAGAAACCAAGAGCGTCAAAGCCTTAATGATAGAAAACTGTATAGCCATCATTAATTCCATTAGAAGTTGCTTTGTTTTATTCATATGCAAAGATTACTAATCTTCGAAGAGAGCATATCATTCTTAGACTTATGCTGAGACATCATCGTAAGACCTAGACACATTAATTCTGTCACATTAAAGCATCGCGCATAAACATCTTATTACCTGATTTAAATCTATCTATAGGGATAAAAGCAATGGTGATCTTGTTAAACCCTAGCTCATAGAGACTTTACCTACTTACTGCGTAATGTTAATTTATACACTAGTAGTCCACTTGTCTAACTATCCAATGGAATCAGAACATTATTTGTTGAATTATCTAGATTCACCTACTAGTCAACATGTTCAATAAACCAAAGTCAAATTCCGATAACAAGTTATAGCCAGAAGCGTATCCTTAGCAACAATAAAGAAGACAATATTTATGATCCATGATTTAAGATGTATAAACTACTAATGGAGAGCAATCTGCATCTAGATTACTTGTCTGTAATCTCTAGATCCAGTTGAAAGATAGTCGCCCCCAAACAAACGCACATAAATACAAGTATGAAATTGATAATCATAAAACAAGTCAACAACGATAAATTAAAGCAAATCAAGTATATAAACAAAACCAAACATTTCAGGATCTTCATAAATAATTGTGCTAATACCCAAAGAATTAGATCCCCCCCCCGCCGCCCGCCCACACCCCCCCACCTTCAAACATCATAATTAAATACAAGAGGTAATTGAGCAAGACCTCTTCTGCTCTTTTTCTCCCTCTGAAAATACCGACTTTATGGTTTTAGGTATCTTGAATATGATTTAGCATCACTTAAAACTCCTTTTTGAGTTTTGTATTTATACTAACTAGAGTCGGTGAAAGATAGGCATCTCCAAGGGATAGATACGTCGTAGTGTATTTCTTTGGAGTAGGTCCAACGTTTGATATCTTCCAGAATATTTACATTCTATAAATCTAAAAGCGGCGAAATGGTCTCCAGAAACGGCGTATTGATCTTCTTTCCTTTGTGTCCTTTGGTGAGTATAGGCACGGATACGCCGTATCTTCCTTATGGATACGGTGTATTGGTCTTCAGAATAGTAATCTTCAAAATATCTTCATTTAAGCTCCAGAATGCATGCCTTTTGTATTATTCAAACAACATACTCCGAATTACAAAGCTAATTACTCAAGTAAAAACGCTAAGTAACAATTCTTTGCCAAAAAAATATATAAAATAGGTTAAATACATGGATAAAATATGCCAATAAAAAATAGACGATATTTAATGTCATTAAATATCCCCCCACTGAATCCATACTTGTCCTCAAGTAGCCTTTAGAGTCAAAAAAAATGTAATCCCTAAAGATTTTTTTTGTTATAGCATTTATTGATTTATTACAAGTACACAACCAAACACCTCATAAAATAGGAAGATGAAAACACTCAAATCACTCAACTAATCTATGTGGTAACATGTAACTAATTCGCTCAATTGCTTGGTCATGACGAGTATTCTATCATAAGCTTGGCAATGATACACATCTCCACTGCTAAAGCTAAGGAGTAATAAGTTTATAAAGGTAAATATGGGTTTATATGAGAAGGCTTAGGGTTGATTACTCTAACTAATCTTTATTGATACCAATATTACAGGAGGGCGACAAAGACCACACATACACACCCGTAACGACGGGATAGACACATGTGACTACTCACTCCCACCTCAAATAAGCTAAAGAGTAGGAATAGTAGAGTAATATAGGGTATAGATCTTCTAACTTTCACCAATAGTAATAAACCAACAAGGCAGCTGAGACATGCATACATGGCTGTAACGACGGAATAGACATGCACGCTCGATCACATCCTCATTCGCGTAAAACCCATGGTTAATGATGTGGAAACCTAAAACACGTGATAGGCTCTTTGATCGTTTAAGCTCGAGGTTGTTTAGACCTCATCTAGGATAATATAGTAACAATGATATAAATTGCACAGTGGAAATAATAAACACAAATCAAAGTTACTTCAAGGTTTTTCTTTATTGATCAACACAATCAACAACAAGCCCCCTAAATACTAACATTTGATCAAATAGATTCCAGTATACTCTAACTGGTAACAGGGATCAAAGTTCTTGAGGCTTAAACTCTAGACGTCTACGCTAATTATACAAACGTGAACACACACACTTTTGTATCTAGTTGACTCTCATATGAAACCACACACTTTTCCAGGAATGCTTAAAACAATATGTCTACCTGGACCTCCTTTTAAAGCATAGAGGAGTCCAGGCTTACATGGAGAACCTAAAAAATAATATTAATAAGTAAATCCAATTAATGTAAATCATCTTTAACTTCTCATTAATATTCACCTTTATCTTCTTTTTGACCAAATAAACATACCTCCTTACTTCTTAGTAGAATCCTAAATACAACTTTGGTCCTTTTTGTTTCAATCTAGTTTCATTCTTGTTTGTCTTATCAACTCAAAAATAATTTCTCCAACAATCTTCATCTCTCCAACAACAACAACGGAGGAGGAGGAAAAGAGAGAGATGGAAGATTATTTGAGAAATTATATTTGAGTTGATAAGACAAAACAAGAATGAAACAAGATAGAAACAAAAAGGACCAAAGTTGTTATTATAGGATTCTACAAGATGTAGGAGGTAATGAAAATTTGGTCAAAAAGAAGATAAAGATGAATATTAATGAGAAGATAAAGATGAATAATTAATTGATTCTCTTATTAATATTTTTATTAGTTTCCATGTAAGCCTTGACTCCTTATGCTATAAAAGGAGGTCCAGACATATTGTTTTAAGCATCCAGAAAAGTGTGTGTTCATCATATGAGAGTCGACTAGATACAAAAGTGTGTGTGTACACGTTTGTATTATTAGTGTAGACGTCTAGAGTTTAGCCTCAAGGAACTTTGATCCCTGTTACCAGTTAGAGTAACCGATCTATTCTGATCAAATAGTATTTGGGGCTGTGTTGATCAATAAAGAAAAACCTTGAAGTAACTTTGATTTGTGTTTATTATTTCCACTGTGCAATTTATATCATTGTTACTATATTATCCTAGATGAGGTCTAAACAACCTCGAGCTTAAACGATCAAAGAGCCTATCACGTGTTTTAGGTTTCCACATCATTAACCATGGGTTTTACGCGAATGAGGATGTGATCGAGCGTGCATGTCTATTCCATCGTTACAGCCATGTATGCATGTCTCAGCTGCCTTGTTGGTTTATTACTATTGGTGAAAGTTAGAAGATCTATACCCTATATTACTCTACTATTCCTACTCTTTAGCTTATTTGAGGTGGGAGTAGTAGTCACAGTGTCTAACCCGTCGTGTACGGTGTGTATGTGGGTCTTTGTCGCCCTCCTGTAATATTGGTATCGATAAAGATTAGTTAGAGTAATCAACCTTAAGCCTTCTCATATAAACCCATATTTACCTTTTATATACTTATTACTCCCTTAGCTTAGAGTGAGATGTGTAATCATTGCCAAGCTTATGATAGAATACTCGTCATGACCAAGCAATTGAGCGAATTAGTTACATGTTACCACATAGATTAGTTGAGTGATTTGAGTGTTTACATCTTCCTATTTTATGAGGTGTTTGGTTGTGTACTTGTAATAAATCAAATAAATGCTTTAACAAAAAAAAAAATCTTTAGGGATACATTTTTATAGACTTCTAAAGGCTACTTGAGGACAAGTAGGATTCAAGTAGGGGGATATTTAATGACATCAAATAACGTCTATTTTATAGCATCATTTATCCCATGTATTTAACCAATAATAATAATAATTGCAAAGAATTGTATTACTAACACGTATATACTTGAGAACAGCAGTAATTATCGGAGTATTTTGGATGAATAATAGCAAAAGGCATGCAATCTGGAGCTTAAAAAAGATACTTTAAAGATACTAATTCTGAAGACCAATACCACCGTATCCATCAAGGAAGAAACGGCGTATCCCGTGCCTGCACTCACCAAAGACCACAAAGTAAAGAAGATCCATACGCCGTTTCTGTAAGACCAATACCGCGTATTAATATATAGTATGTATAATAATCTGGAAGATATCAAACGTGGTATCCCTACACCAAGAAACTACAATACGCCGTACTAATCCTTGGATATCCGTATCCTACACCGACTCTAGTATAGTATAAATACCAAATCAAAAATGAGTTTTAGTGTTCTAATCATATTCTCTACCTAAACATAAAGTCATTTTTTTTTTCAGATGAGAAAAAGAGCAGAAGAGTCCCCTTGCAATTACTCTTGTAATTAATTATGAATTTGAAGCTAATAACCTTTGTTATTAGCCATTATTATGAAGACTGAATGTTGGTTTGTTTATATCTGATTGCATAATTTATCGTTGTAAAGCATGTTTATATTATCAATTCATACATGTATTATGAGCGGTAGTATGCTACCTATTATTCAACTGGATCTAGTGATACAGACCAAGTAATCTAGATGCCAGGATAGCTCTCCATATAGTGATTTATACATCTAGAATCATAGGATCATAAATATTGTCCTTCTAAAATCGTGCTAAGGATATCGCTTCCGGCTTAACAAGTTAACGAAATTGCCTTTGGTTTATTTTTGAAAAACCTGTTGACTAGTAGGTGAATCTAGAAAATTCAACACATAATGTTCTGATTCCATTGGATAGTTAGACAAGTGGACTACTAGTGTATAAATTACCATTAAGCAGTAAGTGGGTAAAGTCTCTATGAGCTAGGGTTTAACAAGATCACCATTGCTTTAATCCCATAGAATAGATAAATCAGGTAATAAGGATGCTTTATGCGATGCTTTAAAATAGTTACAGAATTAATGTGTCTAGGTCTTACGATGAAGTCTCGCCTAAGTCTAAGAATGATATGCCTCTTCGAGATAAGTAATCATTGCACTGAATAAACAAAGCAACTTCTAATCGGATTAATGATGGCTATACAGTTTTCTATCATAAGGCTTGACCGCTCTTTTATCTTTTGTTAATTTGCTTGCGTGGGTTAAAGTGTATTGAACTGATTATAGCCACTAACCAAACCCGTGCCAATCTCTTAGGCTGAAACTCCCCTTTACTTGTTAGAATTAGGATTAGAACTAACATAGGATTAGCATAAGTTTGACTTAGATTAGAATTAGCTTAGATTAGATAAACAAAAATATAAATAAATTAAGAGATTTAACCTCGCTTCAAGTGTTCTCGACACCCTATTACCACGAATCTACACCGACCTGGTAACACTGCATGTAAAGATGGTTGATTTTTGGTTAATCACAAAATATAAATTTAAAACTTGAACTATCAAATAAACACCGCACACAACGACACATCACTCACCACCTTGGTTTCCTAACATACGACCTAATCCATTTAGTCGCAAGCCATGTGGATTCTTTCCTCATAGACAGTATTAGCTTCGATAACATTAGCAATTTGTAGGTTAACAATACACTCATCCGTGAACTTAATTCCTTGTCTTGTCGTCGGTATTTACTTCAAAATCGAACGGGGTAAAGAAAATGAAATAAGTCAAATTTCAAAATTCGTGTTTCCAAAAATAGCATGTTATGAGGTGATGGGTAAAAGTTGTGTGCGAATTAATCAGCATGCTCATAAGAGTTACTAGAAGCAGAGAAATTATACGTAACGAGATGACGTAGAAGTTTCAACAGTAAGGAGCGAGTTTTCAAAGTCACTCCACACTCGAATAAATTTAATGATAATAAGTGGGGTCGGCAGACAGTAAAGGTGTTATCTAAAATTTACGCAATACGGTATAATGTAAGTCATAAAGTTTTAAAGACCTATCGTTAATACTCATGATGTTTTAGAATAAACGAGACCATTGTGTCACCCACAATGTATTTGAAAACTTTAGTATTTATATAGACAACTTCTATACAAACAGGTGGGGAAATATACGTAAGGAAAATGTAGGATCCCGTTAACACTTCATATAACACATATGATGCACGAATTTGTAACAAGAAATTAGAAAGAAAGATTGGGGTGTAGAGAGCAGAAAGAAGAAGAGAGAATAGAGAATTGAAGAAAAAGATATTTATTAAAATGAGAAGAGATATTTTCTAAGTGAAAAATATATATTGTAACACCCCCAAATTGGGTCGCAGCGGAATAAGGGTCCGGGGCGTGTTACTTCTCAGATCAATAACACAAGATGTATATAGAACGACCAAAAAGTCGTTTAAAACTGATACATTGGATTTTAACATAAATTTTGTTAATAAGCCGAATCCTTCACTTGCCACTTGTTTAAAAACCAAAATTTCTAGCCCTTGCATTTTATACAAACTGTATTGCACAAATCTTTAATGCATGATATCCAAATCAAACCAATTTATCCCTGTACATCCTTGCTTACTGATCCCTGAAAAACATTGCTTTAAAACTCAGACAATAAAGTGGAGAATTCATAGTTTATAAATCAAAAATTGTAGACCTCACCAGAATTTCCCAAGTGTATGATAATGCAACAGAAAACATACACTCAGTATAAATGTAATTACTTTGCTCTAAGCGTCATGACCACTGAAGCTTTGACGAGTATGAATACAAATAAAGGCTACAATGCCTGTTGGTGTGAATGACTAACCCTCAACAACCTAATTCGAAATGGAATACGTTTCGTTTATCCAGTAATAGCTAATCACCGACAACGGGGTGTCAAACCCAATAGATCTATTAAAAACATTCGCAATCATCACAACCGAATTGACATTTCATGATAATGGTCTACAGATATGGGATATCGCTACTTAGGCAACACGTAATTATAACAAAAACTAACCACCTTTTGTCCAATTGTAAAACATTGCATGTATTTCCACCCCAAAAACTTATAAAACAAAATACATGTAAAATCGAGGTCATGAACTCACCTTGAGAGAGTAATGCCATGTATATCACAAATAACGCGCCACGCGAATTGATCAAATGCAACCAATTAAGATTAAGGTCGTATAATAATACTAAATCACATTAAGTACTCCTACCATGCCATAAGACTATATAGCTAATCACCATCTAAATGTTTAAGTTAAAAACATGTTTATAAAATTAAAACGTTAATAACATACTTTTGGTAAAATCCGTCATAACATTTACGTTGCTAATCCTTTTTCTTGCTTTTCTTATGCCCCTTAATACTTATAAGACGGTTATCAATATTTGACATTTTTATAAATTTTTGTCCCCTGATGAACATTAACTTTTCTGTTCACATCATGACATGAGTTTTATGAATTCGATTGTTGTCGTAAAACCCGTAAATATCGTATTTTATTCGTTATAGCTCCGTTTTTAACGATTCTTTCGAGTACGTTCTCGTAATTGAAAGTTATATATATTTATGAGGTTTACAAAAATATAACTTTCTGTCATGAATAGTAACTTTTATAAAAATAGTTTTATAAAAGTATTAATTGTCGTAAACTTGCGAAATTCATAACTCGTTCGTTATTAATTGAAAAATTACGATTCTATCATTTGGAATCCTAAAAATATGTATAGATTTTGTTTAAAAATCTCACACTTGCTGTTTATAATTTTTTATAAAAATGTTTTATAAAATTCATCTACGACTCCGTTTATTAACTTAATTACATGTTTATTAACGTAACTTTTTCGTTATTAATCCGTTTGACAAGTTTCTTACCTTTTCGGAATCGTCGTGAAATGTGTTATATTATAAAAACATAAAATAAATATGTTTTATACACGAATTTGGACAGAATGTGGGTGTGATTCTCTTAAGTCCATTTTTAATCTTTGTTTTCATACTCTTCCATTTTGTAATCCACCATATGTAATATTTTCATAATGTATTATATACATTCATAAATTGGAGTCCATAGTTTCCATAATAGTTCTCATGTGTCCAAGTTACCAAGATTAATAAATCCATTATCACACTTTAAAACCATAACTTTACTTAAGTAACCCTTAATTTACTAGTTTTGTCCATAATCATTTTTATACATAAACCAAGTGTGTACAAGTGTATTTCTTCCAAGATAACTTTATTTTAGTGTTCAAGTAACATTAATATGAGTCCATAATTAACTTTAACATGTCATTTGTATTTCTTTAACTTGAAACATATTAAGAAGCCATAAAAACCCTAATTAACTCATGATCATGTTTACACCAAAACAACATGATACAATATTTTATCATCATTTTTAACATGATATATGTATAAACACAACATGTATAAAAGTGAATCCATATGAAACAATTCAAGAAAAACCACATTTTCATGATAAAATCCTAATTGTGATTTAAGCTAAAATATAATAAACATAATGCAAGAAACTGAATAATGTAATGACATAAAGGGTTCCTAGTAGACCTTAGGAAGTGTTTAAGATTGATGATGAAACAAATGCTAACTCCTTGTTTTAATCCCTAATAAACCAACTTACACTTAATAAAACCCCTTGTTTTCTTAATAAAAACCCTAGCTTCCTTTTCTTGATTATTACTTGCAAATGGTGATTCAATGGTTGGAAACACCTTAGAACATCTTAGGATAGATGTGTATAGGAGTGTATGGGTTGTAGAAAAATTGATATGGGTTTGTGTGGTGGTGTGCTTGATGCCGTAGCATATAGAGAGGAAAAAGGAGAGTTTGTTTGATTTGATTTTTTGCTAATGTATCAGAGTTGTGTGATGTACTGTTCAGTAGTTACTTGCACATAATAAGATTCAATGTAAAAAGTAGTAAATAATAATCAACACAACACCTTGAGGGTGTAAGGGATCTTGTTTATGTGTTATGATTCAAAGAATAAAGATTAGCTAGATTTAAATGCAAAGTTGTACATTTGACCAAAGTGTGAATTTTTCTTATTCTATGTAACAAATGAGATAAATTCGGCAAATATAAGACAATATGTGATGTGTTTTGAGTATTTTTTTATGTATTGGGTATAACATGAGGGTATTAGTTGAAGCGTTGAATAATTTTGTGGTTCCGGGTATGCCTAAACTTAATTTATCGCGAAACGTATACACTTTACGTAACCGATAAAAATAAAATGTACAAAGTTAATAATTATTCTCAAAATAATTACTTAACCCTTGCTTGATGTAAACATTTAATTGTTTGATGCCCGTTTACATTGAACGCTAATTTTTAACTTACGCGATTTAAACTTAATTCATGAAATCACAAGCAACCGCGTACAACACTAAAAATAAATAGTAGATTTATTGACGACGTCAATGACTTGAAAACACCGGGTGTTATATATATATATATACCCCTACACATTTAATGTGACGCGCAGGATATTTAACTAGGACTCGGGCTCGGGTTTTGCTTGGGATTAAACCCGAAACATATACAATATTAGTTTAACTATCGAGCTCGATTCCCGATAATATTCTATTACAACATTAACTAATTAATTGACCTAGACTTAAATACATAATGAACGAACTTCATGTTCGACTCAATATTTTGAGGCTAACAATCTCCCCCGAAGTGAGTTCAATGATGACACTCCTTCATGAGATAATGTGATTGCTTTTTTCGATAAGCTCATGTGGTCTTGGTCCTTTGCACTTGGTCTTTGGTAGTAAACTTGTCTTCATGCTTGCGTCTTTACTTTTGGCCTTTGTCATTGTATTATACGTCTGTGCCATCTTGCGATCTTATTACTTTTGACCAACATGCTTATTCTTGCATCATCTTTTAAAGCTTTTATTCAAGTTTGCGGAAGTCTTAGTCTTTAAAACTTGAGCTTTCTAGATAGTATGTTCCTTCCGTAGCTTGAGCATTTGAATGGGATTGATGTTGCCGTTACACCGTTTAACCTGCAGGATTACGTTAGATGATAAACAATAAAATTAAATTTGAAAATCAATCGACGTGTCAACTCGATAAAGTTTTTGTAACACATCGAGAGTGCATGTTTTTATCAAAATACATCAACAGTCATTTCATTTACGGGACCATCTCGTGATCCAGTTGTCACCAATTTTTGATTCTATAGAATACTTGCAAGTCACACCAAGACTTGTTTTCATGCTGTATCAAGCAAGATTTCCATCTTCATGTGGATGACATTAGAATCACTCGGATGTTCTGGCAATTATCATAATGATATACGTAGGACTCTTGATAACACTTGTGAACCTGATGATGTTCAACAAGTGTTTTAAATGGAATTTGGTCCTAATGAGATATTTGATTTAATCTCTTGGGCTCTAGACTCGATTATGCATTTGGTATTAGTACTCGGCGGCTGGAGCATATTGGACCACCTATATCAATACAATACTCTCGATTGAGAATGTCAAAAGTATACCGGATGTTATCTCCGTGACAAATGAGACAATTTTCTGTTGAGAAACCCGAATGGCTGGGGAAAGGTTTGTGCATTGCATCACTGTGGTCCATGATGACATTTTTCAATACCAGCAATCATCTTGATGATTCTGATAGAGTTATGTATTGACCCTGTTTATCTACCTTAAGGTGTGGAAGGCTTCTTATTGTTTACACCCTATAACCATACAGTTCTTTTCATTCTTTCAACACCTTCAATGCTATACCAGGACGTCATTACTTAACACACTTGTATGATTGTTCCAGTGTTAGCTCAATCTTAGTCGGTCCTTAATTCCCAAATACCATTCATCTCCAATCAATACCAAGGAATGCTATTTCTAACTTTGGATTATCCTTGGAGTAGATCCTCCGTTCTGGTTAATCAATAGATTGATTCCTACATAACCCCACCCCATTATGACTTCATATTCGTCGTGAAATTAAGATGTTGTTGGGTATAAGATCGAACCATAAAACCTTTTCTTACTGTTTAGCACATTGAGTCGATTAGATCATATTTTAATTACATTTTCTCCCCTTATTTTAAATAATAAACACTTAGTTTTTGAAATACCTCGTGATTAAAATATGTCTTGAAAATTCTGTGGGAGAAAATATTATCAGCATGAATGGTTTGGAACATTTTGATAATGTTTTGAATACATAAGAATTGTCGTTGATGATGTATCCAAGAACATTAAAACTTTGTTTTTCGAAAAACTCCCCCTCAAAAATAGGACCAATTGAGAAATTGTTGTCTTTTGAAAACATTGTGAGGGTTGGAGTGTTGAACACACAATTTTAAAAGATTATGAATTGTCATCGAGAAATTCTTGAAAAATTGTGTTCAACTTTTTGAAAAACCAGATGTTAGAGGACTTCTCTTCTAACGGTAAGGGTAAGCGCACTGAAACGTACACTATCCTTTTTCTTGAGCTAAAAACATTGAATGTCTTGTAAGAACAGTTATAAACCTTCCTTTATTTGGTTTTTCTAATTTTGTATTTATTTACCTGTTGTCCTCAGCATTGCTATATGATGGTGGAATAGTAATTCCAACTCTTGTCGTGATGTAGTTGTGTTGACTGCTAGAGGAACAACTTTTGGAACCAGCTTTGAACTTGACGATTCATTGCTGTGGTCGTGAATTCCGAGTTCTGAATGGTTATGATCAGAAGTCATTTCCATAAAGAACGAGGCCTGAACTGATATGCACAAACGTCATTGCCATGAAGGCCGAGGCTTGATCTGTTGCCATCAAACATCTTTTTAACATTAAGGAACAGGGCCTGAAGTGTTATTTTCAGCAGACACCATTTGACATTGACGACCGAGGCTTGAACTGCTGTGTTCAAACGTCATGTGAACATTGAGGAACGGGGCCTGAAGTGTTATTTCCAGCAGACACCATTTGACATTGACGACCGAGGCTTGAACTGCTGTGTTCAAACATCATTTCCATGAAGACCAAGGCTTGATCTGCTGCGATCAAACGTCTTGTAAACATTGAGGAACGGGGCCTGAAGTGTTATTTTCAGCAGACTCCATATGATGATCATCAGATCAAAATTCCTTGAAGCCCTGTTTTTTGAGATATCTGTCTTTTCCGCAACCAAACTCTGAGTCCTTCCTTTATAGGATTGAACGATGTACATGTACTTAAGAGAGTACCTGCACTGACATCAAGAGCTTGTTCGCTTTCACATTGGTTAGGGATATCTTCATTTGAACCATTTGGGGGTTTAGTTTCAACCTTTGTTGTGCTAGAGGCGAATGTCTTTCCTGTTGTAACCCATTTAAGACAAACAGTCTTGAGAATTCTACCCGCTGGTTGCCACCTAAGACAAGATCTAGGACTTGTTGTTTTCTCATGTACAGTGGTAGTCTTTTTGATTGAAAACCTATGTCCTTTTGGGATCTGTCTTTTTGGTTTCGTTGCAACCCTTATTTGCTCTACGGGTTTGTTTCTGTTTGTTGTCTTATTGGATGGAACCTTAGCACGCGAGTTGACTTCTTTCAGGAATTTTATTACACAAGCGTCATGATTGGCATTAAAGACACATTTCTGACATGTCGAGCAAACAAAATGTTTGGAGTCAGAAAAATTTCTAGGGATCCTAGAGTGTTCATGTGTCTTTTTCTTAGCTTCCTCTAGGTAGTGATTATGAACAATGTCGTTTGAGCTATACCTAGATGAGCTTGGTGCAATCATGTGATGAGGTTTTGCAGGGGCAGATTCTCTTCCCTTAGGCAAATGATGTGTAGTGACTGGTTTTGACAAGTCGTTGTTCACATCAACTTGGGAGGCAAACCGTGGTTTTGAAATTCTAGGTCTTTCAGACTTAAACGCAGTCGGTTGTCTAACAACGGATTGGTTTTTGAGTGGTTGTCCAACCGGTTTTCCCAAGATTGATGGCTTTGCAAACTTAGTATTCACACTATTTCCTGTTAGTTTCCTTAACTCATTTTTTAATGCTGCAATTGCAAACCCCTTTTTCTAAATCTGAGCTAGTACATCAGCATTTTCATTAGACTTTTTGTTTAGTTGTGCCATTAAAGAGTCATTCTGGTCTTTGGTCTGAACTCGTGTCCTTTTGATAGAATCAAAAAGATCTTTGTAAGTCTGTTTCAAGTGCTCTTTTTCTTTATGTAACTGCTCATTCTCTGCGAGTAATTTAGCCACACTATGTTCCACTTCGATGTTTATTGTTTTAGTTGCATCGATGTCATGTTTAACCTTGGCTTCATTACTTTTTACTTTCGAAAATTGACCATGTTGCCCTTCTTTTAAAGCTTGATTTTGATATTTAAGTTCAAGATTAACACAATGTGCTTCCATTCTTAAAAAATCTTTTTGAAATTGGGCAACGGTCTTTTTAAGACGAATATTTTCAGATTCAAGAGATTGATTTGAAAATTCAGTTGTCTGGTTATCAGTTAATGTAGCAGGCAAAGGACATGTGTCATGACATTGTTCAGCATTCTGGTCAACCTCTCCTTCATTATTGAGTTCGGGTTGCTCAGTATGCTGTTGTCCTATAGCAAAGACATTGATTTCAGCAGTCGTTTGTACCTCAGCCATTGGCTCTTCATTATATATGGGTCTGATATCTGCATCATCAACATGTGCATCATTCCCTGATCTGCTGCTTGTATCCTGCTCTTGTGATTCTGTCCCATTGCTTTCAATGATAACTAAACTAGCATCCAATGCTTTACTCGAATCAACCTTTTCCTCTGTCGTCTGCATCAGTCTTTCATTCACCCTGCTGTCATACTCCATTTTATGCAGCGCTCTTTTCTCAATCGACTTTTTAACATAATCCATGTTTTGGATCAGTGTATCACGGAATTCTGGAATATCGAGTCGAGTGTATTCTAGAAAGTAGTTTCGTGTCATTACAATATATTCATCATTCAAATAGATATGTGAGTTGATGAACATTTGAAACTGTGTCTTGAGTACTTTAAAAGAAGCCATGGATCCAATTTCTTAAAATTCTTTGTTGTCAAGTTGCTTTTCTAGTTGATCCACCTTTAGGAACATCGTGCCTGTGAAAGTCTCTAGATCTTGACAAAAAAGTGTCGTAAATGCGCGTTTGAATCCATCCTCGGTTCGACTTCCTTTTAAGTCGTTGTTTAAAAGACACTTGAGGTATGAATGAAGTCGTTGAAAAGATACCATGCAACTTTCTTTTGTTTTGTCTTGAATTATTTGCATTTGTTGTATTTCTGAATCTGAACATGAAGATAAGGTATCTTTCTTCTCCATTTTATCAAAAATTATAAAGTGAAAATGATTTGAAGGATCTTAAGCAGGTAAAGTGATTGTTGTTGTTGTGGAAAAAAACTATTTCACAGGAATACAAGAGTATTTTGCGGGATTTTACTAAATCAAGAAAAACCGTAAAACTAGAATTGTTGTTGGTGAAATCGTTGTTGTCGTTGAAGAACATGAACTTTCGATAACGATTTGTGAGCTAAAACGATGAACGGTACACGAATTTTGAGCTTGAAATGATTAACGGTTGATTAAAACTCAATTAATGACAAACGGTGCACTAACGATTCACGTTGAAGGGCTAACGGCTAAATTATAACTATTAAGGACAAACGGTGTAAGGTTGTTTTAACAAAGAGGTTAAAAAAAACAAACACAGGATGAAGGGTGAATTTGAATTAAAGTCCAAGGGCTGCATGTGTCATTTTTAAATTCTTGTTAATTAAGGAATGAATTCCCTCCATTTTTTTTCTTATCACCTTCTTTTAAAAAAGGAGATAAAAGAACACGATTGTATATTTGATCATTTAAACTTGTTCGGTTATCGTCGGTGAAATCCGAATATACCACGATGATCGAAACGACGACATGGTCGTAAAGGTCTAAGTTATAAGTCGTGTAGGCAACCGATACTCGAAACTGAAAAACCAAAAATTTGTTAAAACGTAAAGAAACTCGTTCAAGCTAGAAGAGAACCAAAAATTTTGTTCTTGTGTGTGATGTAGTTCGGTTCAAGCTAAAAAAAACTCGTTCGGTCCAACTCAAAAAAATTACTCGTTCGGTCCTTGAGATTTTTCACTCGTTCGGTTGATGATGAAAGAAACTAGTTCGATGGTCTCGTTCGGTTGTCTTTGGAATGTTACTTGTTCGATTCCAAATAATTGTGCTCGTTCGGTTCTTTCACAACGTAACTCGTTCGGTTGAGGAAGATTGTGACTCGTTCGGTCCTTGACAAATATAACTCGATCGGTTGTTGAAGTGTGTTCACTCGTTCGGTTGAGGAAGATTGTGACTCGTTCGGTCCTTGACAAATATAACTCGATCGGCTCAAGAAGATGAAACTCGTTCGGTCCTTGAGATTTCGAGTTCGTTCGGTTGTCACAAGGTTGTTGGTTCGTTCGGCTCTAGTGAATTTCACTAGACCGGCTTCAACTTGGAATAGCTTTGAGTTTGCTAAAATATTGGATTTGGTCTCCTCTTGGAAATGATTATACTTCTTTACGAAACTTGATGACAGAGTTGTTTTTGTCAAACTAAACAAAACATTAATATTTCTGCTACTGTTCATTAACACCAAATAAACATATCGCCACTTTTGATAACAGCCCAATAAAAATGTTAAAACAGCCCAAGATTAATAGGTATAGTGAAATGGAATTTTTTTGAAGACCAAAAAATATGACGAGATGAAAACAAAAAATTACCGAATAATAAGCTTAAAAAATTACCACAATCAAATCACTAAACGCACCCGAGGCGACTGATACCAATTGTAGGAACCCGATCTACACTTTCACTTCATATTACACAACACGGATCGAACCAAGAACTAGAAAAGAGAGAATGGTTTAGAGAGAGAGAAAGAAGAGAGAGAGATGAGAGAAAAAAAGAAGATATTATTTAGAAAAATAAGAATTGAAATGAGATAGATATTTTTCCAAGTGAAAAATATCTATATATATACCCCTACACATTTAATGTGACGCGCGGGATATTTAACTAGGACTCGGGCTCGGGTTTTGCTTGGGATTAAACCCGAAACATATACAATATTAGATTAACTATCGAGCCCGATTCCCGATAATATTCTATTACAACGTTAACTAATTAGAGACCGAAGCTCCATCGTAGAGTGACCGAGCTTCCTTGTTCGACTCAATAAATTGAGGCCAACAATCTCTCCCGAAGTGAGGTCTTGAACATGGGAACGAGCTTCCTTTATTGACTCAATAAAATTGAGCCTAACAAAAACATTTGTGGTAACGATTGCTCGTTTAACATGGTTCTACTCATTTCCTGAAGTGTTCTATTTTTCCTTTCAACCTTGCCATTTGATTGAGGAGTGCGTGGATCCGAGAAGTTATGAATAATACCATTGGCATTACAAAACTCTCCAAATTACACTTCGTTATCAAATTCTCAACCGTGGTCGGTTCTTATTGACACTATTGTACATCCTAATTGGTTTTGGATTTTCTTACTAAATATTTTTAATTAATCGAAAGCTTTGGTTTTATTCTTAAGAAATCTAGTCCAAGTATACCTGGAGTAGTCATCTACTATGACTAAGGTGTAGCGGTTTCCTTCGTAACTCCGTACGGCAGATGGACCAAAAAGATCCATGTTGTTAGGAATTTTGTATAACAGACTTAATTCTGTTAGTATTATAGTTAGTTCTGCTAGTATAATAGTTAGTACTGGTAGAAGGTTTATCATAGTTAGTACTGGTAGTGTTAAATAGTTAATACTGCTTATGTAATAGTTAAGTCTCCTTACGCAGAAATTAGTTAGAGTTAAAGATATGCATGAGATATCTTAGGAAAGGATATGCATTATCTTTATTCGCTTTTTGTAAAGCCCATTAGGATTTCCTTAGTCTATAAAAGGAACCCTAGGCATAGTTAGTAGATATAGTTCTACACAAGATCATAGAGATCGAATAGTAATCATAGTTTGTAATATGTAACCTAGGCAGATTCAAAGTTTAATATAAAAGTTCTTTTGTGATATTCAATATTGTTCTTCTTAGCATTATTGATTAGATTCCGCATAATAGTGTTCACTCAGTGTTTCAATATTGTTGCTTTAGAATTATCTAAAGGATCAAACTCTTTGCAAGCTGAAGGTTTAGATCTATTTAGTAAATCGATCCAACAAGTGGTATCAGAGCTTGTGTGGAAACTCTGAATAAGAAGAACTCAACTATAAGATGGCAGAACAAGACATTCCTCCACCCACAATCACTGCAATGAAGATCCATATCATCAGGAAGGGAGAGTACGATATTTGGAGCATGAGAATGTGACAATATATCTGTCATACAGACCATAATCTATGGGATGTTATTGTCAATGGAGATCTAGAAGAAGAGCCTACACCAACAACTAGAGAAACATATGCCCCTCCAGCTCCTAAGACTGCCAAACAACTAGCTGCTAGAAGAAATCAGGAAAGCGTTAAAATCATCTTGCTTTTAGCAATACCTGATGAATACCTCCTCAAGTTTCACAATGTTGCTGATGCTAAATCACTATGGGAGGCAATTAAATCGAGATTTGGTGGTAATGTAGAATCCAAGAAGATGCAAAAAAATGTTCTAAAACATTAATTTAAAAAAATTTCTACTGCATCAAATGAAAGCTTAGACAAACCTTATGATAGATTCCAGAAACTGATAAGTCAATTGGAGGTTCATGGTGCTCCAATTTCAAAGGAAGACATCAACCAGAAGTTCCTTAGAAGTCTTCCTTCTTCATGGAATCAGATTGCTCTCATCATGAGAAATAAGCCAGACATAGATAAGATTGATATTGATGACCTTTACAACAATCTTAGGGTTTATGAAGATGAATTGAAAAGGTCTTCAGGTTCCAACTCTGCTTCTCAGAATTTGGCTTTTCTCTCCTCTGAAAATACTGGTAGTACTAATGAAGTTAGTTGTTAGGAATAAATCTTCACAAGACTTAATACTGCCAACAGTACTGATGGAGTTAGTACTGCCAGTGTTACTTAATACTGCTAGTAGAAGGAGTTAGTACTGCTGATGGTCAAAGCTGCTGAACTGAAGATAAGAATGCATGGAGATTATTTCGAGATGTTTATATTTGAATTGTAACTGATCCTAAAAGATAAGCTGTTATCTTTGTAAAGGACTCCTTGTGTTCTATAAAAGGAGATCCTAAGTGTAGTATGAAAATATAACTTTTACAGATACTTTTCAAGTGATAGAAATACTTAGAGAGAAAATTTGTAATAGCTTCAAGGTTTGTAACCCAAGTACTTCAAGAGTACTCGTATTATTCTAATAATATTGAAGCAGTGTGTTTAATGTTCATTGTTTGTTTTGGTCATTATTGTTCCATTAATAAACTTCTCTAGAGTATCAAAGTGTATATTCCGCATACACTTTGGTATACATACAAAGTCTCAATCTTTGTTATTTTGGATTCTTCCAAGGTAACAAACACTTTACTACGTAAAGAATCGATCAAGGCATGGGATCAACAAATGGTATCAGAGCATGTGCTTTGAGAAACTTTGATCTAGGGAAAATGGAGTTAGAAAATTCTCAGAACAATGCGTTGGTAAAGCTTCCCATGCTCAAACTAGGAGAGTATGAGATGTGGGAAATCAGGATTAAGCAGTACTTTCATATCTAAGATTATGCATTATGGGAGGTAATAGAAAATGGGAATTCGTGGGTACCTATTCCTGTTACAACACCAGAATCTGGTCCATCATTTCAATTGAATTATAACTTAATCTTGGTAATTACAAACTCATATCCTAATCTAAGTTTATTTTTAACCTGATCTTATCACTTGTGATTTAGTTAGGTATAAATTTTTCATTACGGAATTGTTTAGTGTTTGCACTTGATTTCATAAGTTTGCCTATGTTTATGTGTATATGAGAATGTGTGTATCTGTTTGCATGTGTTAAGTTCTTCTGCATTGTGTGCCTATGTTGTCAGTTTGTTGAATTGATTTGATTGCCATATTCCCCTGTTGTAAAACCTTGTCTTGCTATCAATAGTCTTGATTCCGTGATTGTCTTTCATTGTATTTTATATATTTGCTTGTATATAATTTGTAGGTGACAACTTCTTAGCAGAACCATAACTTTCATCACTGCTTAAATAACCAATGCATGACCCTTGAACTGTTACACAAAGAGAATCGCACTTTGACATGGAAAATTGCAAATAGGAAGATACTCTTGGTTTGAAACCCAAAAGGGAAACATTTCAAGTTGTTCTAGATGAACTTGCACTCGCTCCATGTATACTACATTTCTTCATCACTGCTGATGTCCCTGAAGTATATTATGCATCAATTCTGGGATTTGCATTATACACGCATGATGACTTCTTCAGATTCAAGATTGATTAGAAGAAACTCTATTCAAGCTTACCTTGAAAGTCTACAGTGATATTCTTTTAGATTTCCTATGAGTACCTGGTGGCGACATTTTGATGCTCTTCCATATGAAGAAGTACACTATATCTGTTATAAGAGATCTAGGTCAATTTACTGGGGTTATTCAATTCACTCTATTTTGTTTTATTGTTCAGATGCATCAACCATGAGGAACCATTTGACCTGATTCTTATCAACAGAAGCCTATCTGGAAAGACTAGTGGTCTAGACAAACTTTGTCTTTCCCAAGCACAAATTCTTTGGGGCATGTACCATTAGAAGAATGTAGACTACGTGGAACTACTCTAGAGAAAGACTTCAACTAATCAGATTGACAAAACAAAGTATATAACAATAAGCAAGAATGAGTATCTAACCTCGTTTCACCAAAGTTATCATTCACCACTTCCTCATTCAAGAAAAGTCACTTTCCTGAATGAAACCAAAAATTGGATGTAAACTCTCCATAGTTGACTACTTATTAACGCCTTAAGATTTGTTTTCAAGAAGAGATAGCTTCTCAGATCTTAGGAGTACTGTTCTACCTGAATGTTTGACAAGTCTAGAGTTGAAGGAAAGTAAAGCGTACAAGACTTATCTTGGCTATGCTATAGGTGAGGTGCCTCCCAAGGTTGCTAGAAAATTTAAGAAAGCGTCTCCATCCAAGAAGGAAAGTGAGCTAGTCCCTAGAGATGAAGAACTTGTCAAAAAGGGCAAAAGATGGAAGACACCTGCCAAAAAGTCTGCTTCTAATGCCAGCTTACATAGTATTGTCATTAGAGAGCCTTCCTTTTGAGAAATTCAAAGATCTAATTGATATAAGAAATTGTATATATGGTGGATGGTGTCTAGTGGTTATTGGAATAGTGCTGTTGGTTGTAAGTTGCAATGTCTGAAATAGCTCAAATGATGGAAGCAAGAATGATAGCTATGGGTCTTTCACCAAGAATCAGCCTAGTGGTTAGGGTACGGTTTTGTGTTACTCATTGTGTGGTAAAAAGATCACTAAATACTCTCAACAAGGTAGGAATCTTGGTTATTAACCAGGGTTTCCCGACTGAGAACCAATCGTTGACTCTTCTGAGAGTGATTCTGTGTTGGGGTATTTGATGAAGTCGCAGATACATACGTATAAGTATCTAGTGTTGTAGGCTGTGTATGCTAAGAGAATGTATGTGAAAAGCCATGAATTAGATTCAGAGCAATATGAAGAATCTGACGCATGATGATCTAAGAACAAGAGGAGTTTTGATCAAGATGATGATTATGAAAGATGATGAGATGAAATGTGATGTCAGAACTGGGAACGGTTGATACTAACGACCATTTGATGATGATGCAGATGACAAGATTAGAATTACCCAAATGTGACTGCTACATGAATTGTTCATGGCTAAGGGTAATGATGCACTGAAATGAATAAGACTCAACAAGGGATATGAAAATTTTAGAGACTACTCTTGAACAAAGTTGTTAAAGATTAACCATGTGACCATTTTTCTAATGATTTCAAGAAGACAAAAGTCCCTGGTACTTGTTCTTCTCGACATCATCCGACTTGGCATCTAAATTCCTAAATTTCTCAGATATTCCTCACACTGATTGCTGAATAATCGTGTCTCCACTAGTTGTTCATGGTTACACCATGATAAGTCACTAGATCTCAATGCACCACTCTCCTTTAAAATACAAGTTTTTAGTTATCCCTGAATCATCATCGGTTTTCACAAACATGTCCTTAATCATCACACTCAGAGTATTACACTCACTACACCAAATACAGAATACACACACTCCTACGGCTGACAATTCATGAATCTTAAATTTCCTCTATCTAATATTCTTGATTTCTCATCTAGTCTTTCGACTCAATAATGGATTCACTTGTTTTGGAAAAGGAAAGTTGTTGGATCTTATGAAAGACACTCTATACACTCAGCGTGACATCTATAGTTGACAGTTCATCTAGATCATGGGTTGGAGTAAAACTAGTCAAGATATTTTGAACTTCTATCAGAGTCCTCTCATGGCCAAAATCAAAAAAAACTAGGTAGATGATTAGCTTGCCTCAGTGTAGCCCCTATGTTGTGGACGTTCACTGTGCGCCTAATATAACTGAATGTCTGTTGTTTGTGGTCATGGTGGATATGTTGATAGGGGGAGGGTTGGTGGGGGTACGCGTTACGTTTTGGGGGAGGGGTGCGAGGGGAGGAGTGGGCGAGGGAGGGGATGGAGGGGGAGGGGTAGTGGTGGGGGGAGGAGGCGGCGGGGGAGGGGAGGGAAGGTGATGGGAGGAGGACGGGGTAGGGAGGGAGGTTAGGGGAGGGGGTGGGAGGGGGGAAGTTCGAAGGGCCAGGGTAATTCTAGTATTAAAAACGAGCGAGGGGTAAGGAACTTTTGGGGGTGTCTTTTGGGTGGTTTAGGAGGTGTGGTCGGGGGGGGGGGGGGGTGGGGGGTGGGGGGGGGGAGTGGGGGGGAGGTGGTTTGTTGATGGGGGGGGTCGTTTGTTTGGGTGGGGGAGGGGGGGGGGTGGTTGGGGGTAGGTTTTTGTTTAGAGGGTTGGGGGATTTGGGGGGGGGGTGTTGGGGGTGCGGTTGGGGATTGTTGATGGGGAGATTTGTTTTGGGAGGGGGGGGGAACGGGGTTGGGGAGGGGTGCGGGGGGGGGGGGTTTTTGTCTGGGGGGGTTTTTGTGGGTTTTTTGTTTGGGGGGGGGTGGGGGTGAGGGGGGGCTGGGGGGGGGGGGGTGGGGTGGTTGGGTGGGTTTAGTTTCGTTGCTAGGGAGTGGAGGGGTGTTGGGTTGGTGGGGAGGTAGGAGTGAGTTTTGTGTGGGGATGGTGGGGGGTGTTGGGGGCCAGTTATGGGAGGGGGAGGGGAAGGGGGAAGGGGGGGGAGAGGGGGGGGGAGGTAGATGGGAGGGATGGGGTTTTCGGTGGGTCGCGTTGTTTGGGGGTGGGTAGAGGTTTTTGAGTGGGAGGGCGGGGGGGTGGCGGGGGGGGGGAAGGATGTCGTGGTGGGCCGGAGAGAAGGAGGGGGGGGGGGGATAGGGTGGGAGGAGAAATAGCTTGTTTAGTGGGTTGGGGTGTCAGAGGGGTGTCTGTGAGGGGGGTGTAGGAGAGGGGGCAGCGGAGGGTGAGTGTGTAGTGTGTGGAGGGTGTGGGGTGGTGTGAGGGGTGTGGAGGGTGTCCTCGGTCACGGATGTAGCGTCGCGGGTGGATCGGTTGGGCCGGGGGTTGGTGTACGCCGGACGTGGAGTGGGGAGGGAATTCGAGTTTGGGCTTGGCGGAGGCAGAGGCTGGCATTGGCCGGTGGGGTGGGAAGCTGATATATCTCCATAGTGGGAGGGGGCTGCCAGATGACGGTACGGGTAGCGGCAGTGTCGGACGGCGAGAAGCGAGGAAAGTGTCGGGGGTAGAGGGAGGGAGGGGAGGAGGAGGCGAGCATGGGCACTCCGGTGCGGCCGAGGAGCGGCGTGTAGGGTTAGAGTGGTGGGGAGTGGGATTTGTTTGGGTGTTTCGGTTTCTTTGTTTGTTTTTAAGATGCTATAATAAGCTTCGTTAACGGTTTGGGGTAAATGTAGGGTTTGTTCTTTAGATGGGGTTGTGGGATTGGTGTTGTGGGGGCTATTTTGTTGGGATTATTTTTGTGTTTTGTAACGCTTTTGTTAGTTTTGTGTAGTTGTAAAGCCTAGGGTTGTGTTGTGAGTAATGCAAGTTCGGTGTGGGTTGGCCCATTGGGCTTGGTAATTTTACAATTTTTTTTTTTTTTTTTGGGGGGGGGGTGTGGGGGTGGGGGGGGGGTGGGGGGGGGGGAGGGGGGGGGGGGGGGTGCGGGGTGGGTGTTGGGGGGGGGGTTGGAGGGGGTGGGGTGGGTAGGGAGTGGGGGGGTGGAGAAGATGATGCAGGAACGCTGGTGGGGGGCGGGTGTGGGGTGGGAGATGGTTTCTGGTAGAAGCCGACTGAGGGTCGGGTAGGTGTGGTTGGAGGGGGTGGGTTTTTGTGGGTACTTTTTAGTTGGTAGTCGGGGTGGGGTGGGGGCCTGGACTGGGGGGTGGGGTGGATGGTTGGGTTGGGTCGTTGTGAGGTGAAGGATAAGTGCTTTATAGAAGCGTTGATCAATTTTTGTGTGGGGAGAGTGGGGCATTAATGTTGTTTGTCCTATAATTATTGTGTAATTTAAGTTCTGCAAGAGTGCTAAAGCTTTTTAACTCAATAGGAAATGACTAGTCTATAGTAGACAAAGAGAAAATAAGTACGTTTGGACATGGCATTCACGATACTATATGGCACTCCACACTATGTATGCTTGATTAGATTATTCGACTTTTGGTATTGAAGATAAGATTGATATTTATAAAAGGCTTCTTTTCAAAAATCTTGATTTGAAAAAATCTTTGAAAGGCGTGATATATGTTTAAGAAGTTTGAATCCTTATGAGATGATTGATTAAGAATGCTATCTCTTTTGAATCTTTCCTGAAAACCCCTTTTTACTTTGTTTGTTCATGTGAGGAAAATCGTCTAAAGTGGTTTGGTTTTTTTAACGTTATTGTTTTTTTTGAATTATTATTTGTTTTCGGTTTTACCGAGTTTGAAGTATTTTTTTTCAATCAAACAATGATTCGTAAGTTTCTTCTAAGGTGGAATTATCTGTGTGGTTGGGGGACTGGATAATTTCGTCTTGTCATCTCGAAGGTCTGCTTCAAGTACAAGGTACGGGCGGAGGAGAAGACGGTGGGTTTTTGTTATGCGAGGCTGGGTAAGCTTTATAAGGTGTCATTAACATCACGATGGTGGTGCAGGGGTAGGGGGGGTGCGTGGTGTTGGGTGTTGGTGGGGCGGGGTCCGAATGTTTGGGGGGAAAGGAGGGGGGGGGGGGGGCGTGAGTGGGGGGGGCAAGGGGGTGGTTTTTTTAAAGTGAATGGGGGCGGCCGGATGGATGTAGGATAGTGGGGTCTGGCGGGAGGGTAGGGGTGGTGTAATCGATTTGGGGGTGTAGGTGTGGTCCAAGTACAAGTATCTAATATGGTTTTATTTTTTAGTAATGGTGTCTGGTAGTTTGTATTAGTCTAGTTAGTTTAGTAAGGTTGAGAGGATGATATTTTTTAAAACGTATATTTATGTGAAGAGTTTTTTAGAAAATGATAAGTAGTTTAGCATTGGAGGGGGATCCTATTGCATATTATTAAGGTGGCTTTTTTCATTGGGGAACAAGTAGGTCTACATATTAATAGTGTGTTTTAGATCTCGTGTCGTTATGAATCATTGTATTTTTCACTTTGTGTTTGTAGCCTATATTATGTATATACTATAGATCTCTTGTAGTTTAGGGGTATATTCAGGGGGGATCTTTGTTCTTTTGACGGGGTAGGAGGTGGTGGAATGGGGTTGTGTGGTTTTGTTCTCCGCAGTTATCTTTGGATGATGTGGATGGGGGTCTGACACTTGTGATCGCGCTTAATGTACACAACAATCATACTCATTGGATTGATTATTTCTGGGATCTTACTTGTGAGTGGCTTGGGATATAGTGCATTTCTGGGGTTCAGGACGGGCTGTTCTTTTTAGTGCACCGATTATATAGACTATTTGGTGCTTAATAGGCATTGGTAGTGTGAGGGTGGGGGTGGATGGGGGGTGTGGGAAAAAGTTCACAAGTTGCAAATATGAGTAGTGTTAGCATCCTTACTGATATTTAGCTGTGATTTTGTTTTAAGCTTGGTTTGGATAAGTGAAAAGTCGGGAACGATGAATTTATCCTTTTTGGGGCATTCTCGGAATCGAAATGCATCTTGTTCTATGATCCCTAACAATTATGGAAATAACGAAAGTCAAAATTATCTCAACTATATTATTAGTTAAAAAAAATGAAAAAGAGTCTTGGAAAAGTTTTAGAAAAATGGGAAATAGGGGTGTTTTATAACTTGTGATCTCTTAACTCTCTCCACAAAAATCTTTGCTACTTTTCAAAGGTTTAGTTTGGGGAAGTTTTGAGGTATTTGGTTATAAGGCATATAATATTACGTGAGGACACGCAATCGCTTAGTTTGGGGAATTTTGATATGTGTGAAAACACATATCCGTTTTATATCAAAATAGACCTTAAAAAGACCAAAACTATGCATAAAAGGCTTGTATATTGCTTGTTTTATCTTTATGATCGTGTAGGTGCGGATATTGCAAAAATCACAAGAAAACGGTTTAAACCGGGCAAACACGAACACGGGAACGGAAGAGCACACAAAGAGCCGGAAGTTTTCTACAAAAAGGTCAAAAAGTCAGCTGTGGTCAACCTTCAGTCAACTTGATCAACAAAAGTCAAAAACACAAAAAGACAAATCCAAAGTTACCATACCAGTCCCTCATTTATAAACCAATTCACAAAAATAATCCTTAAAAGTCCTAACGGTCGTTAACTTTTATTTATAAAAGTTAACACTTGTTATCTTTCTTTATAAAACCAAATCCCATTACCCGAATTTAACCCTTGGCCCAAAACCAACACCCGGCCCAAACCCAAGTCAAAGCCCCGGGTCAAAATACACAAACGCACCTTTTATAAGTTAAAAAGGGCGGGAGATACAGTTTTTACTGTTCATCTCCTTCCCCAATTAACCAAAGGGTTAAAACCATGGGGCAAATAACAATTGGGGGCCAAAAAGGACAATTCAAGTACAAAGGAAGAAGATGGCAGGTTAAAATCATCACCAAACAATGCCATTGGTCAAGCCCTAATGAAGAGGACACGTGGACTGACAAGTAGCACAAGGGAATGTTGGGATTTGCACTTAAGGTACTCACACAAGAAGCACAGAGGCTTCTGACACACGGATGCCACGCTGGCAATCCGTGTGTCCCAAATCTAATCCAACGGTTAAAAAACAAAGACTCAATGATTAGAGGAATGGAAGGCTATGATAAAGAGGAGCGTCTAACTGAAAAGGGGACTAGAAGATTCAGAAGATGGCTATAAATAGCCCTTCATTCTCACACACGGAGGAGACTAGTTTTAGTTTTTTAGGGAGCTTAGTAGTTTTTAGCTTAGTAAGAATTAGCTTATGTAATTTTTCATTTCCATTTCCATTTCCAATTGTACTCTTAAATTCACTTAATGTAATCAAATTTTAGTTAATGAAAAGCTTACCTAATCTCTTTTAAGTGTTTACTCTCAAATTCACTCTCTTACTCTCAATAAGCTCTAATGTTAAGCTACTGTTTCATAAGCTCACTTAAGCTCATTTCAGCTCTCACAAGTCTCTAAGCTTGTGATTGAGCTTAATTAATCCTTTAATCCACTTAAACTATAAAAATTAGCTTAATACTTTGATTATTGGACTCTTAAGCTAATGGAAGGGAAGCTAGCCATGGATGAGCTTCCAAGGACTTTTACTGGCTTATCTTTGATAAGCCAGAGCTGTTGATAAGCTCTTTGAGCAAATTTTGCCTTTGTTAAGCTAAGGTTTATGTAAGTTTCTCATTTCCATTTCTGTCTTAGATTACTAGCTTAATAGTTGCTTATTTCTGCTTATTATTAGTTTAATTGTGCTTATCTATATGTTTTTATGCTTGTTAAGTAGCTTTCATTATCTGTTTTTGATTTTTATAGAATAGATATTAGATTTCTCATATTTGCTCTTTAAATCTGTCATAAGCTCAAAAATTCATAGCATAGTTATAATCTCTTTAATTATGGCTTATCTAGTTGTTAGTTTAAGCTTATAAGGTCTGTCATAAGTTGTTTGTTACCTGGTATTCAAGTTTAGATAGCTAGATTTCAAATTCATAAGCTAAAATGAAAACTGTGTTAGTTAAAGGGGTGTTTGGATTAGTGAGTTTTGACTCCTTAAAGTCAAAATGAGTTGTGCAATCTCTTTGAGTTAATTTCATTATCAATCAAAATCAGTAGTTAAGTGGCTTTCTCAAATTAGATGTCATAATCTAAAAAGTTTAAGCTCAAAACCTTTGTTCCTGCACCAGGGGATTTTTCCTTTTTTACTTAGATTGTTAAAAATTTATCCAAGTCTTTATAGGCTTGAATTTTGCTTGATAGAGTTAGACACGCTCAATAAGAGTGTGTAGTGCAGGGTTGTCCCTTAAGGACACCTGCAAGTTTGATTTAACCATTTGGTCAAGTGCATCAGATAGGGCATTTGCAGTCCAACTGCAGTCCCTTTTTGATCATCTTTTAAACTAGCTTAAGTAGGATTTAGAGATTAAAATTTAAAAGTCTTACAGTTAACATATAGCTTAATATAGATTAAAACTTGAATTCAAATTTCTAGCTTATTTCTTAGGTTAATTTAGCTTTAAAAGTTCATCAAAAATCTCAAAAAGCCAAAAACAGTTGCAAGTAGATCCTAGCTTCTAAGTTTAGATTTTTAGCTTATAGTATTTGCTTTTATAGTTTGAATTTATAGCTTATGTGTAGGTCATTAAGTTTTCAAAAATTGAGCTTTTGTTTTAGCTTATTCTAGTTTATAGCTTATTTAGTTT